>JBAKBP010040731.1:0-13157 GCA_037953745.1 Lithodes maja | reverse complement strand
CCCCCTCTCTCTCTCTCTTTCTCTTTTCCTCTCATCCCAATTAATTCCCCCCCCCCACTCTTTCTTTCTTTCTTTTCCTCTCATCCCTAGTTCGTCCCCCCCCCCCCCCCCCCCGGGCTGCACCGCTCCAGAGCTACCGCCAAGTGTCAACAAGTACCACCGGGGGCCCCCCCCCCCTTCAAACCCCGGTTTATGAGGGGAAATAGGGGTATACAATAAGGGCCATAGGACCATCCCCCCCCCAAAAAAAAAAAAAACCCGTCCCAAATTTCTTTTTAAAGTGCCGACGTAACAGACACTATCCTCAACCCCCACCAACACCTTGCAACCTGCATCATCAACATCGGAACAACTTTTAAGGGAAGTGACCACTCCAACATTTTGTACCTTTCGTTTTTGCAAATTCTCCCTCACTAACCCCAAATCATGGCACCGATCAGAATTAAATGCCCCTCCTGTAACAAGAACTACTACAAGGAATGGTATCCGCGTCATGGGTATCCAAATGCCAAGTGTTTTATGTGTTTAACTGGTGAAAACTTTTTGCTCTTGGAGTGCACATTAGAAGCACACAAGGCACAGGTTGACGAACTGAAGCGAGATAATCTCACACTAAAGGAGACTGTAGGTGTATTTTCGCATCAAAATGTCTTACTAAAAGAGCGAGTAAAGGACATAGAGAGTAAGCAAGTCGACGTTGTTAAAAATCTTCAAAAAGAAAACCCATCCAATGATCTATATCAGACAGTAGTCAACAGGCGTAACAAGAACAAATCCCAAGGGAATGGGAAAGCGACACCAGGTATCCCTATCAAAAACAGATTTGCTGTTCTCGCCGAAAACAATGAACACGAGGTAACTGACCACGTGAATGGGAATGGGAATGGAAAAGCGACACCAGGTAACCCCATCAAAAACAGATTTGCACACGAGGTGCAAATGACCACGTGAAAGCAAGCTCGAAAGGCAAGAAAACTCCTGACAAGAAAACAACGAAACCATCAAATCACGGAGTCAGCGGGAAGGAGAAACTCACCCTAGTATATGGTGACAGTCTCATGCGAGGTCAAGGAACTGCCTTTGCCACCAAGAACAGAGGAAAAAGGTCAGTAAAGGTCATTCCAGGCGGTAAAGTCGAACATATCTTGAAAGACATAACTAACTCCGCCATACCAGAGGGCACCTGTGTAGTCGTCAATGTTGGCTCAAATGACTGCTTTGACGGAGGTAAGGCCCCAATTAAGACCATAGAAAAAGATTTTGAGAACCTAATTAAAGTCATGAAAAGGAAGACCACGAAATGTGTGGTAAGCGGCGTCATACCCCGGATTAAAACAAGCTCATACGGACAAAATAGAGCCATAGAAATTAACAACGCAGTCAAGGTCATGTGCGAACAAGAGAAGGTACTGTATGTGGACAATTGGACCACCTTTGTAGGGAACTCGTCCCTGTACAGCGGAGATGGCATTCATTTATCAGAAAAAGGCGTTCAGCACATGAGTGACACCCTAAATCAAGCAACCTACATTGCCCACGAAAACAACGCCAGTCAGGACCGTGAAATAACTATGCTAATAGACTTCTCTGAGTATTGATATCGCTACCCCCGGAAAAGCCCTCCCACAACCCCACCCAATCAAACTCCACCCGCACAGTTAAGAGAAATAAATAACCCCGCCCAACCCTTCCAAGTCCATCACAACCATTTAAACGAAACCGTCAACCCCAATGGCCCACAAGTTGCGAAAACTTACCTACCTGAACCACAAAACAAACTAAACAACTCCACCCAACCCCATCCAAGCCAACCCAACCAACTGAATGAATTTGACAACCCGCCGCGGCTTCAAGTCACAACCCCAAACCCATCCTCACCAATAAGAAAAACAAATCCAGCGCATGCTGAGAGAAATGATATAAAAATAATATCCATAAATGCCTGCTCAATAAGAAACAAAATAGACGAACTCAAATGTCTGTTATTAAATGAGAAAGTTGACGTTATTTGTATAACGGAAACACATCTGAACCTTAAAAATAAAGATCTACTTCATGAATATCACATAGAGCCATATAAATTTGTTCATAAAGACCGTAACAATGGAAAACAAAGAGGGGGGGTTGCAATGTACGTTGCAACCTACTTAAACCCAGTCGAGGTGACTCTCCCCGAAAGTAATGCAGTAATAGTGTGCGTCAAAATAAATACAAAAAACATGAAGTTAAATATCACTACAGCGTACCGACCACCGAGACTAACTGTTGCCGATGATACAATTTTTTATGAAATACTAGAGAAAACCCTTAATTCCGACGAAACAGTTTTACTAGGTGACTATAACCTCCCCCTAATTGACTGGAATACCCTGACCGGAAAAAATGCTGAGTCACGCCTAATGACAAGCTTCATCCAGGACAATTTTTTGACTCAACACGTAAAACAGCCGACGCGAGACAGGAATATATTAGACCTCGTAATCACTACCCAAGAAAATTTATTATCAAACCTGGATGTAGGTGAACATCTGGCAACGTCCGATCATAAAATCTTAAGAATCAACGTTATAAGCAAATATTCCTCAGTAAAAACAACAGGAATGGTTTCGGACTTCAAAAACGCAAATTATGACGGACTTAAGGAATCGCTATCAAACATACACTCAAACCTCATAAATATAAACGAAGTAAATGAACTATGGGGACATTTTAAGTCTACAATTACAGAAGCGCATAAACAATTTGTACCCATGAAACCAAAACGTAATACGAAATCAAGTATGCCCCCTTGGTACAGTAGAGACATTGGCAAGGCAATAAGGAAAAGGAATCAACTCCACAAACTTGTAAAAAATAACACAAACACTGAAGTAATTAAAAACTTGTACAAAAATAGTAGAAGGGAAGTGAACAAAATAATTAGGGCGAACACACAAAATTACGAAATGACTATTGCCAGAGAAAGTGCCACAAACCCCAAAAAATTCTACAGTTACGTAAACAAAAATAAACAGATCAAAAGCGGAATCGGACCGCTAATAGAAGATGGCCAGACAATAACAGGTGACACAAACACGGCAAATCTGCTCAACAAATATTTTGGCTCAGTTTTCACAAAAGAAATTATCGATCATACCCTTGAAAATAACACCTCAACTCATGTGATAGGAGATTTCACCATCAGTGTTACCGAAGTACAAAGCAAATTGAGTAATTTAAATGTAAATAAGACCCCGGGACCCGACATGCTCCACCCGAAAATAATTAAGAATGTCAAGGACGAAATAGCAAAACCCCTGACACAACTATTTAACTTATCACTACTACAGGGGATTGTACCGAGTGATTGGAAAGATGCGAACATTACGCCGATATACAAGAAGGGTAGCAAGGCCAAAGCGAGTAATTACAGACCAATTAGCCTAACTTCAATTGTAGGAAAAATCATGGAAAAAATCATTAGAGATAAGATAGTAGATTACCTCGAATCAAACAACCTAATCAAAAATAGTCAACACGGCTTTAGATCAAATAAGTCATGCCTAACAAATTTGATTGAATTTTATAACAAACTATTCACATACAACGACATGACGAAATCACTAGATATAATCTTCTTGGACTTTCAAAAAGCTTTCGACAAGGTGCCTCACCGAAAACTATTGGCTAAACTGGAGAGGATAGGTATCAAAGGTGAAATTCATTCTTGGATAAAAAATTGGCTTACAGACAGAAGACAGAGAGTGGTGATAAATGGAGTGGAATCGGAGTGGGAGCCTGTCACTAGTGGAGTTCCACAGGGTTCAGTCCTTGGACCGGTCCTGTTTCTCATTTACATTAACGATATCGATGTAGGGGTAAACAACACCATTTCCAAATTCGCCGACGATACAAAAATAGGAAATACAGTCCTGAACGAAGATGATAGAAATGCGTTGCAATCTGATTTAAACAAGATATCAGAGTGGTCGAAAAAATGGCAGATGCCCTTCAATGTCGATAAATGTCAGGTGCTGCAGGTTGGTAGCAGAAATATGAAATACAAATACGAAATGAATGGCAAACAAATAAAAACCGCAACGGTAGTAAAAGACCTAGGGGTACTAATATCTGAAAACCTAAAAATTCCGACCAATGTATAGCAGCTGCAAATAAGGCGAACATAGCATTGGGCTTTATTAAACGAAAATTTACATATAAACATGAAAACGTAATAGTGCCACTGTTCAAAAGTATGGTGAGGCCCCACCTTGAATATGGTGTGCAGTTCTGGTCACCTTATCTGATCAAGGACATTGTAAGACTCGAGTCAGTACAGCGTAGAGCGACGAAGATGATACCCTCATTAAGAAATAAACCATATGAAGAAAGACTTAAACGATTGAACCTGTTCTCATTAAAAAAGAGGAGGTTGAGGGGTCAGCTTATTGAGTGCTTTAAGATACTAAAAGGTTTCGACAAAGTCGATGTAAATGCACTATTCACATTAAACAATACTAATCAAACTCGCGGAAATGGAATGAAATTAAAAACCAAAAAGGCAAACCTAGATGTCACAAAGAGTTTCTTCACCTACAGTGTGGCGACAGAGTGGAATAAACTACCAGCGAGAGTGGTGGAGAGCGACACAATAAACGCTTTCAAGGGAAGGCTTGACCTCTATCTGCAAAGGGCTGGGGTGATATGAAAAAAAAAAAAAAAAAATTATGTATATGTATGTGTGTGCACTGTACAGTATGTATATATATACTGTATATATATGTATGTATGTGTGTATATGTGTGTACCGGTGTATATAATTATGTGTATGTATGTGTATATGTATGTATATGCATATGTATATGTGTATGTATGTGTATATGTATATGTATGTATATATATATATGTATATGTATGTGTATGTGTGTATGTGTATATATGCATATATGCATATATAGTTTGTAAGGCCAGACTGCCTAGTAAGGACCTTGAGGTCTGTGTGGTCTGTGTATCTATGTAGCTCTATGTAGCTCTCTCTCTCTCTCTCTCTCTCTCTCTCTCTCTCTCTCTCTCTCTCTCTCGTTGAAATGATTTGATTTAATTATTGTGATATATACTTAATAATAATAACTCTTGCTTGGCTGGGCAAAAATTAATTGAAATCAATTCAACCCAATTTGCGTGTGAATAATTGTAAAAATCCCTGAAGTACTCTGGAATATGAGTCCTACGACTTGTGTATGAAATAAAATGATTACTCGAAGTAGGATTTCTCCTT
Source organism: Lithodes maja (assembly GCA_037953745.1). Lineage (NCBI taxonomy): Eukaryota > Metazoa > Arthropoda > Malacostraca > Decapoda > Lithodidae > Lithodes > Lithodes maja. The sequence goes on along the minus strand of JBAKBP010040731.1, from coordinate 7,900 downwards.
CTTAGTATAAATAGGAAAATGTTAAATATTCTGTATCGCGCCGTGGTGTAGTTGATTAAAGCATGGACTCTCGCCCCGACTGTCCGTGGTTCGAGTCCCGACTGAGAGTAAGTCACAAGTATTTGTGAAATATTCTTTATATATATATATATATATATATATATATATATATATATATATGTATATGTGTGTGTGTGTGTGTGTTTGTCTAGTGCATCTCACAATTACGATGATATACTTGAATAGATTTTTATTCCTCAGTAATGATTCGAACCGCTTTCTATCAGATTGACAAATCGCGCTTAACCAAGTTGGCCACGCCGTGAGAAAAGTTAGCCAATCAAATCCCATACATATACTGTAGTAGATGGGAAATCCTACTTAGGGAAATTTAATTCGGGGATCACGGTGTCAGGCAGTAGATAGATAGATAGATAGATAGATAGATAGATAGACCAAATCGTAGGGCTCATATTTCAGAGTACACTACAAGGGATTTTTACAATTAACCTCACGCATGGGGTTATCCCAGATGTTGATGTGAAGAGAACTTGTCCGGAAGAATAATAACATATGAGGTGAAGCCATTGATTTCCGGGGCTGATTGGTGATTCTAAATGCTTGTGTGCTTGCTTTTTGCGGGCGAACTGTTGTGTTCTTCTCCTGTCACCTCCTTTTGCTTTCTCGAGGCTTTAGCTGATCCTCCCTACGCCTTGTGGGAGTAATGGCTGTCTACTAACTGACTTCGGTCACCCAGGCTTTACTGTGGTCGGCACGGAAGGTTCTGTGGGGGCGCTCGGTTATGGCCTTGGCCTTGCTCGGGGCCTTGGGGCTGTTCGGTCAGGCAGCTTGGGGAACAACAACAACAACAACAACAACAACTAACTGACTGACTGACCCCATGCAACTTGGCGCGATATCATAATTATCCGCACGCCAAGCTTAGAAGTCACATTAACATGAAACACATCTTACAATTTCGCCTGTATGCATGGGGAATGGTTGGTTAACTTTTACCATGCCGTGGCTGAGTATATTAAAAAGTGAAATATCAATGTTTTATAATTATACAGTATATATATATATATATACAGTATATATATATATATATATATATATATATATATATATATATATATATATATATATATATATAATTATTATATATATATATATTTTATATATAATGCACAGTATATATACCGTAGTATTATGTACACAAACATACTGTATATATCGTATATCTTTATGTGCGCCTATTTATACCTACAGTACATAACAACCAAGCTATGTATACCCATCTCCGTATATCTGCCTCTCTCTCTCTCTCTCTCTCTCTCTCTCTCTCTCTCTCTCTCTCTCTCTCTCTCAACACTCCAGCACCTTCTCTCTCCAACCTCCTTGAGAATAATACAAGTGATTACGAAGCTCGCGTGTGAATGGATGGCCAAGAACAAAAAGACCAGCGCCGCCACTTACGACTTTATCCTTCCGACACTTATACGTTCACTTTTGTATACGTTCCTTTGTATATTCAAGGGGGCCCACCTCACTTGTTTTCTCTTTCTCTCCCTCTCTCTTTGGCTTTTATCCATTCGGCCCCATTCAGCCTACTGTTTCAAGACGTTTATCCCCATCCAGGTGTCATATTTTCCTGGCGAGCGGTAGCGAGCCAGCATATATATATTTTTGCTTTGACAGCAAGCTAAATTTGTAAATTTTTCGATAGAAAAAATTATCCGGCGAAGCCGGATTTCTCTATACAATGCTGGCTCGTTATCGCTCGCCAGGAAGAAGTCGACACCTGGATGGGGATAAACGTCTTAAAACAGTTGGCTGAATGGATACAAGCCAGGGAAAGAGAGAAAAGGAGAGAAAGATTAAAACAAACTGGTGATCCCCCTTAAGGGGACGTAGCGGTTTTTGCTCGGTCCCCTTCTCCCTCGTGTTGGAATGGATGGCCAAGAACAAAAAGACGAGCGCTGACTCTTAACCCGTTCATTACCGGTGCCGTCCTTTTAACTGTATTCTGGCTACTATTAGACGATGATGGTATCCAGTTATAAGGGTCACCAGCAATTCACAGGCTTATAACTATACCACTTAACCCTTTTTACTACCACAGATCCTTCTTAATCTGCACAAAATCACCTATAAATATAGCTAGAAGAAAACTAAAAAGACGATCCGGTACAGAAGGGGTTAAGACTTTCTCCTTCCGATACGTATACGTTCATTTGTATGTTTAACCCTTTCAGCACGATAACGCCTTTTTACCTTTGATCGTGGCTGACAATAGTCGATTGTATGCAGCTTAAGGGGAGGTCTCCACTTGAGGGATTTTTTTCTTGACCCCATTCTCCCTCATGTTTAGCCCCAATGTTTTTAAGATTTGGAGATAAGTTGGGCGATCTTAAGAACTTTCGCCCAATTTCTGTCAATTTTAAGACCGTTTGTGCAATTTAGGTGTCTATTTTTCCTGGCGAGCGATAGCGAGCCTCTAATTTAAGAGGAACCGGCCTTCGGCAGGGACATTTTTCTACCGAAAAATGTACAAATTTATCTTGAAAGGGGATCTAGGGGGTGTAGTTTTTAGCTTGATAGAGGTCTAGGGAACAACCTAAAAACCTCCCCTTAAGAAGGCCCTATGTTATACAGACGGTTTATTGAGATCGTATATTTACCCCCATGAGTCCTAGAGGTAGAGCATAAACTAAAGAAAATCGTCTAATGGTAACCCGCATAAGATGAAAAGTACGTCATAGTGCTGAAGGGGTTTAGGGGACGTAGTACCTTTTTCTCGGCCCCCTTCTCCCTCATGTTTAGCCCCATTAGTTTTGAGTTTTTAAGACGTCCGCCCCATTTGCTTAATGATTTTAAGACCTTTCACCCCATTTCTTTGTCAATATTAAATATCTTCCCTTTCGTGCCATTTAGGTGTCGATTTTTTCCTGTCGAGCGATAGCGAGCCTATATTTTAAGAGAAACCGGCCTTCGGCCAGGACATTTTTCTATCGAAAAATGTAAAAATTTATCTTGGAAGGGGTTAGGGGAGTATTTTTTTAATCTTGATAGAGGTCTGAGGAGGAAACTAAAAACATAAGTAAAATTATAAATAAATAATCAAATATATACGTGGACCCACCCCTTAACTACATCAAACTTCATAGATTCCCTGTTGGCTAGGATTTGCGTGCGTACCGTACCTTTTTTCTGGGCACTATTTGTCTCCAATATATTACGATTGTTGACATAATTTTATTGGAGGTGTTTGGTGTTGTGGTGAAATTAATAACAAATAGAATATCAATTGTATTTATGTATTTTCTGTTTGTGTTTAACTATAGAAAATGTTGTATGTATGCAATAATGTAGGCAGTCACAACTTTTGTTTGAAATATATTCGATGTAATGTCATGGTGCCTTACAGCGAGTTTTGTGTCATAAAGTTCATTCATACCTTATTATATGTATGACCATTCTATCATTATACATTGCCTTGGCTTGGTTTACTACTCCAACTTGAATATGAGTTTATGTATGATAATTATATTATTATGCATTGCCTTGGCTAGGTATACTAATTGTTCTCTGTAAGAAAGGGGGGTGGGGGAGAGACCTGTTGTTTTCTCTTTTCTAGTTATATCTATTCGGCCCCATTCAGCCTACTGTTTTAAGACATTTATCCTCATCCAGGTGTCGATTTTTGCCTGGCGAGCGATAGTGAGCCAGCATTTTATGGAGAAATCCGGCTTAGCCGGATAAATTTTGCTATCATAAAATGTACAAATTTAGCCAGCTGTCTAACTCATAGTCGAAAATATGACCTGGAGAAGCTATCTGTGAAAAGTTGTCAATAAAGTGCTCCTCCTCATATGGTGTATATATTCATTCTGTCATAATTTCTAAGTTATTACAACATACGACTCCAACTTGACTGTGACTTTCCCTTCCTCTCCCCTCCGCAGCGTGCAGGATGATGGGGCTCGTGATGGGGGGCGCGGTGGCGGAGAGGTTCGTGGGGTCTGTGATGAAGGAGAAGGAGACCAACAAATACAGCTCCACCGGTCCACATCCTCCAGGGGTGGTCGACAATATCACCCTACCAACACACCCGCCGGGTACGTTATACACTTTTTTACTTTGTTATATATATATATATATTTGTTTTCTATGTGGATGAGGGAGACAAAAGGAAAAACTGCCTGTGACGAGTCCCTCCCCCAGTGGTGAAAGAGTGACAGGCCCAAAATCAAGGAATATTCGAGCCACAATGCCTGGACACACGGAGTTTGAAGTAACAACCCTCTCACATTTTTTACGCAATTTTGAGCCTATTAGGGATACTTTAATGTCTTTGTTACCATCAGGGGTATTTAGAAATCTTTAGTTTAGTTCCTTCAACCTCTGCAGTTGTCTTTGAGTTAGCTGTGGGCAGAAAACTAATTTTGGAGAGGTAATTATAAGAGCGAGATAACTATTTATTATTGCTAATCTGACAACCTCTGCGTCATAAAAACGTGAAAGGGTTAAGTCATACGATGAGGATAATATGGATTCAGAGAGAAAGAGTTCCAGAGCTCAGCTGTTGAATAGAAGAAGGATTGGGAGTATCGTTTCACTCTTGAGTTGGAGAGTTGCACAGAGTAGGGGTGGGATTGTGTTGCAAGACTGGTACTACGTACCCTACGTAAAGGAGGTGCTATACACTAGGAGAGCTCTGAGGAACACTTATTATAGTAATAGCAATAGAATAGCGAGAGATGCAACATTGCGGCGAAGAGGGAGAGATTGCAGAGAGTTGGTGAGTGGAGGGGAGTTAATGATACGAAAGGCTTTCCTTTCTACTTTGTCTAGGAGTGCGGTCTGAGAGGATACTCCCCACACATGTGAACAATACTCAATACAAGGACGCACTGTGACCCTGTACAGAGCAAGAAGCTGTGCAGGGGTAAAGAACCCCTTGAGGCAGTTGAGCACACCCAGCTTCTGGGAGGCTGCCTTAGGAAGACTTGTAATATGGTCCTTCCAAGAGAGAGCAGAAGAAAAAGAGACACCGAGAATATTAAAAGAAGATGAAGGATTGATTTTTGTATTGTTGAAGTATAAGGGATAGTCCGGTGGGAGTTCCTGGCGGTTAGTAAGATGGAACAATTGGGTTTTTGGAAGCATTAAAGGCAACAAGGTTTTCTCTGCCCCTATTAGAAATACCGTAGTAGTTTGATCAGAAGATAAGTGTTCAATGGCTTCATTACGTTTGTTTATGAGGGATTACTTGCTGGGACTTTCTGGAAAACTAATTGAGTAGTGTAAGGTAGAGTCGTCTGGCGTATGAATGGATGGGATTGGAGGTACAGTTGAGAAGATCATTTATGAAAATTAGAAAGAGAATTGGAGATAGGACAGAGCCCTGAGGAACACATGAGTTGATAGGATAAGGAAGTGAGCGATGGCCGTCCACAATGGTAGCTATGGAACGGCTGGAAAGGAAATTAGAGACAAAGGCACAAATGGAGGGATAGAAAACCGAAGGAGGGTAGTTTAGAAATTAAAGATTTGTGCCAGGCTTTATCGAAGGCCTTCGATATGCCTAGCGCAATAGAAAAGGTCTCACCGAAGTCCCGACAGGAAGATGACCAATAGTTAGTAAGACATGAAAGAAGATCACCAGTAGAACGAGCCTTAAGGAAGCCATACAGGCGATCTGAGAGAAGATTATGAAAAGAGAAATGCTTAAGAAATTTGGAAACAAGAATAGTTTAAATTTGTTTAGAGATACAAGAGATGAGAGCAATTGGACGATAGTTGGAGGGTTGAGAGTGGTCACCCTTCATTGGGACAGGTTGAATGAGAGCAAACTTCCAGCAAGAAGGGAAGACGTTAGAGGAGAGACAGAGACGGAAGAGTTTGTCTAGGCAGGGACTCAGCACAGAAGCAATTTTTTTTAGTACAACAGGAGGAACATCATCCGGTCCGTACGCCTTCTTAGTATTAAGCCCAGAGAGGGTAGAAAGTACATCTTTAGAGGAGATTAGGATATTAGGCATAAGTAGGAGAGAAGGAGTGGAGAGGGAGCATTAGCACCGGAATCATCCAAGGTGGAGTTTTTAGTTTGGCCGAAGAGTTCAGCTTTGTCAGAGGAAGAGGTACAAAGGAGTACAAAGGAAATCAAGCAACAACAGGTCTAGTGACCCTTCTAGGCTGCTTGTCCTCCAAAACACTGAGGATCAAGTGTCCAAACAGTGGTTTAGAGTGGGTAAGGGAACATTGGAAAGGGAACTACTGCCCTGGAACTAATGTCCGTGGCAGGATTAGGAAGTTAGTAGGGGACAGAGGGGTTAGTAACTGAGGGGGGGATAAAATAAAGTTATTCATTTACAAACGCAGTCAGTCGCGGGTTTGATGCGAAATATTTGTCTAGGCGGAGAGCTTAAATGAATCAACGGTGCTGCAGTCTATAACGTCTCGGAAAAGTATATAACGTATAAAGTGACGGTAGTGTCGTCAGAGTGGAAAAGAGGAGGGAAAGACGCAGAAGAAAAATTGTTGGAGAGGTTTTTGGCTAGATGCCAGAAAGCTTGGGAAGAACTAGAGTTGGATAGTTCAGGGCATTTATTATTGTTGAAAGAGTGTTTGGCGAGTCAAAGAACACATTTGGCTTGATTCCAGGCAGAAACATAGGAAGAATGAGATTCTTGAGTTAAGGCGACGGTACCGTTTGAATGCTTCCTCCTTATTGCAGACAGCAGTAGAACAAGCATGAGTAAACCAAGATTTGTTTGCATTAGTCTGAGAGAAAGAAAATGGAATGTATGCCTCCATGTTCGAGAGAATTACCTCGGTAATGCGTTCAGCACTCTCCGAGGGTTCCCGGCCTCAGAAGCAAAAATCATACTGGAGAGATAGAACGGGTGACAGAGATAAGTTATGGTCGGAGGAGCCCAAAGGAGAGAAAAGATCGACAGTATAAACGGAAGGGTTAGAAGTTAGAAACAAGTCAAGAATGTTGGGCCGATCTCCGAAGCGATCAGGGATACGAGTGGGTTGCTGAACCAACTGCTCTAGGTCATTTAAGATAGAAAAGATGTACTGTAGGCATGTTCACCAGGTTGGTCAGTGGAATGAGAGGAGAGCCATTGGAGGTGGTGAACGATGAAATCTGCTAAGATGGAGATTTCTGAGAAAGGAGAGATGGATAGGATGTGTTCCACTTTACAGTTTAGATAGTTGAAGAATTTGGGAAAGTCAGTAGAGTTAGGGGAAAGATAGACAGCTCAGAAATAATTAGTATGAGAGTGAAAGGATAGCTTAAGCCATAAAGTTGAGAATTCAGAGGAGTCAAAGTCGGGTTCACAAGAGCAAGTGAGTTTGTTGTGTACGTATACACAACATCCGCCTTTGGCTTTAAAACTAGGATAGAGAAAGTAGGAGGATACAGAGAAGGGGCTGCTGGGATTTTTTTTCAGACACCTGAGTTTCAGTGAGGAAAAGAAGATCAGTTTGTAGGAGGAAAGGTGGTGTTCAACCGAGGGGATATTAGTGGAAAGGCCAAGAACATTGCATAAGTTAATAGTTAAAGTGACAGGCCGTGGTTCAGAGCATTTAGAAGAGTAGTTACCAGGGGCCAAGTGAATGGGGGCATTTGTGCCTTCCCGCCCCCCCCCCCCCCCCCTCCCCGGGGACTCTTAGGTGGGTCGTAAATCTGTAACCATTAAAATTAACACATTGGAAAAGATAGTGTGGTGTGTAAAAGTGTGGTGTGTAAGATGTAATATAGTTTAATGAAAGAGAAAAGTTGTTTAGGAGGGCAAACTGGGGTTGCCCTCTGTTTTGGGGAGACACTAAAAGGTTCAGTAAGGGAGGCCAAATAGATAAACATAAATTTCAGTTTTCCCGTTCA
>JBAKBP010040730.1:0-13157 GCA_037953745.1 Lithodes maja | reverse complement strand
CTAGTCTCCTCAAGACTTACGGGTAAGGGTTCTGAAGGCTTATGATGCACTGCCTTTAGAGTCTTGCATTGACTACCCAGTATTGAAGAGAGCTGTCCTACGGCATACGAGTTGCAACCAGAAACATATCGATTGAAGTTTCGGGGTGTTACAAAGACTAGGGAGGCGACCTTTCTTGAACATGCCCGGGACTTAAAAGATGCACTTGCTAACTGGACACGTTCTGAGAAAGCTGAGACGGCCGAACAGTTGACTGAGCTGTTTCTGCTCGAGCAGTTTTATAAGTGTACTGGTGCAGATATGACTTTAACTATTAAAGAAAAGAACCCTAAAACTCTACAGGAGGCAGCTGAGATGGCTGACCTCCGGCTATCATTAATTCGTGGGTGCGGGTCTGCCCAGCGTAGTGAGGCAGGTAACAAGGGGCGTGACACCCCACCCCCCCGAGTTAGTGATATACATTATGCAAACAAGTACAAGAGCTATGATACCAAGACTGACCACAAGACTAACACCGTCCCATTTAAGAAGGGGCCGGGCCCTTCCCAGTACCAAGGGAAGCCCAGAGGGGAGTTGGAGTGTTATCTTTGTCATGAAAAGGGGCACTTTGCAAGAGTCTGTCCTAGCAAACCACCTACAGCAGCTGTGTCTTTGGCCTGCAACATTGGTGTGTCTCCGAAGTCTTCTGAGTTTGCCCGGGGCAGTTCGTCAGAGGCTGAGGCACAGCCAATGCAGAAACACCTGAGAGGCTCGAACCCTGCTCAGGATGTTTTTTGCGACCATAGAGGACGGGGTTGCGTGATGTGGGCGGGGCGCAAGCATGGAGTAGAGGTCTTGCGTGATACAGGTGCTTCCCAGACTCTGATGAACAATTTGACTGGCTACCCTATAAATGCGGCTCGGGTGGTAGTGGTGCAGGGTATTAATGCAACTCGGTCATACCCGCTGGTGCGGTTGGAGTTGGAGGTGGATGGTGTGGCACGTGAATTGGATGTCGGGATTGTGGAGAAACTGCCAGTGGAGGGCGTCGACCTTCTTCTCGGCAACGACTTTGCAATGCCCGCTTCTGAGGTTCTACCCTTAGTCGTTGCCGAGAGGACGGCCGACGTGAGTAGGGAAGAGCAAGAGTGTGTCGAGCGGTGCCAGACACAACCCATGGCGTGTGTTGTCACCCGAGCTCGGGCAGATAAAGTGTCACAGCCTAGTCCTCCGTCTTCAGACCAGCAGAGGAACGATCAACAGGAGGAGGCTAAAGCTGGAGTTGGTTTTAAGAGTTTTGACTCGGCGGCTCTCCTGGGTGATTTAGTATTGGCACCTATGTTGGAGTCTGGAGAGGCCCCAGGACCTGTCACAGTTAGTGAGGAGGTAGGGCCGGAAGAGACTCCGGGGCAGCAACGTTGCACACGGAGAGAAAAAAGGGTTGCTCAGTTGGAGGATCCGGAAGTTCAGAAGTGTGGTAATGGTGCTGTCGAGATTAAACACGAGGACGGGAAGCATGTCATGTGAACCTGTTGGAGGAGTTTGTGAGGCAACCACCTGAGCAGCCTACTGTCCCTGCGTTGGTCTGCCGCGGCCAAGGTGGAGAAGGAGAGGGGGGCAGTAGGGCACAGGTGGAGGAGAGTAGGGATTGTCATGTCTCGGCGAAGCAGTGGGCGGGGGACACGAGTCTGGTGGCTGTGGAAGTGCTAGAGCACCTGCCTGAGCAGCAGTGTGCAGCACTCCAGCACCAGCTCGGTTCATACCCCACTGGTCGTGCCGAGCCCCTGAGTCTCACAACTCGGGCGGTGCGAGATGTTCCGCAGGCAGGTCATGTGACTGTTAAAAGACCGTTAGCCTCGTTGTTTCGGTGGTTTAAGGTGGGCGACGAGGCCTTGGCATGGTTGCCAGGTCAGGGTCGACCCATGGCTGCCAAGGGTGGTGGTCAAAAGGAGGACATTGAGCAGATTGGTAGGGTCGGCTGTGGTATCGCAGTGCCCGGTCGTCACATAGCCTCCCAATGCTGCTCTAGTCTAATGCAACAGCCCTACCACAGACCGACTGTATCTGGCCATGTCGCTAAAAGCGGTGATGCTGCGCAGGCAGATGTCGTCACAAGGAATGTGGGGGTGCGCATGTACGGTATCGGCGGGGAAGCCTTAGCTATAATGAACTGTGGGAGTGACTGCACGGGTGGTACTGATTGTCCCTCTCATGACCTGGCTGTTCTAGGGACGAAGGTGGAGAAGGAGGGAGACTACAGGTTAGAAGCTGCGGTCTCGGCTGGGTTGTGGGAGGGCACAAGGCATGTTGTTCGTGGAGACAGTGCAAGGCAGTTATTTACTAGGCTATGGCAGTACTTTCGCATGTTTGTTGCTTCTCCAGGCCTGAGGTACGGGGTAGAATCCGACATGCAGGCTGGAGATAGTGCAAGGCTCAGTTTAATTCCCTGCCGTATAAATCCTGCTCGACAGCCTATGGTGCAAGCAGAGCTGGATTACGTGTGGACGAAGGCTCTGAGGGATGAGGAATGTCGTGAGTGGTCGTTGCTTGTAGCTTTGTCCGAGCGTGCTGGAGAGGTATGTGGTTTTGTTGTGGACGGGAGTACCTACCAGTGCAATGTTATGCCCTACGGACTTAAGAATGCACCAGCAACGTGTCAGAGCCTGATGAATGAAAGTGAAAAGGACAATGATGCGCTGGGGCATTTCGAGATCTATGTTCCAGCCTATGGTCCGGTCGGTGTAGTTTACCCAGATCATTACCCTCTCAAGATCTTGGACCCGTTTCACAATCGGAATATGAGGCTGACCAGGTGGTCACTAAGGTTATTGGTATATAACCTGGACATAAGCCATATTGCCGGTTGTGACAACGAGGTTGCATGTGGTCGTTCAGGGGTATATGATCCTGGGTAAATTGACACACGGGTAGCCTCCTGCTTTGGTTTGAGTAGTATTTTGCGCTTGGTGCTTGTTGGCTCGCGGTTGTAGCCCAGCGTATTGGGTCGTAAAGCAGGAGTTGAGCGTTTGGTATAGAAGAAAAATAGGCTGCCCTTATAGTGCAGCCGGAAAAAACATATTAAAATATAAAAATCATATAAAAACTCTTTCTTTTTGATGAAGATAATTGTATAAGTTTGTCATAGCCTATAAAGTGTTTGAGTAGTCCACGAACTATCAAACGGCTGAGCTGTTGTAAGCTCGCTCTGGGAGCATGATATTATGTCTTTTACTATTGTTGGGAGGAGTTATGAAATGTGATTTTTTTTTTTTTTTTTATAAGATGTGTTTTAGTGATAAACTCAGCGTTGTTTTAGTGCCATGCGGTCGCTGGGTGTGAGGGGTTTGATGGGGTTCTGTATATCAGATTTTAGCTCAGGGTTGAGCAAGTAAAATCTTGGGGGAGGTGTGACGCATGTCGAGTATGAGCATGCTGTACAGAACGCCCAGTCAGGCCCCACCCTCGCTAGGATCGTCAGGGCAGGAACTTTGGCTGTAGTCTGTGTAGAGTTTCCTAACTCAGTTTATGTGAACCGTTGTACTATAAGTATTATCATTATGTATTTTGTTTTCTTCTAAGTCAACGAGTTCTATTTTATATCATTAGATATAAGTATTGTGTGTGGGATTTATATATATATAATGATGCGAAGAGAGAGAGAGTTATGTAACGGAGGACAGTGTGCGCGCCACGAGGTGTGTAGGCCTCACTCCCTCCTCCCTCCTTCCCCCCTCCCTCCCCCCTCATCAAGAGCGTGGGAATCCTTTGTCGATCCCAGATTGAGAGAGCGAATGTGACGTCATGATTGCCGTTATGCTCGCTACGGGGCCGAGTATAAAAAGGGAGGTCTCGCCATTTTTAGATCAGAACTCATCAGGCAAAGCGACCTCTCATATCCCTTGCAACTATCGATATTCTTCCGACTAATGTGAACTTTCTCTACTCTCTGAACAGCCTACCTTCTTCTCTTCTCGTCCCTGTTTATAACCTCAATGACCCCTTTGGTGCAGATTTAGTCAGCCAAAGTATTATCGCTTGAGTTCTCACGAGATAAGTGCCTGTTAGATAGCCTATTTTGGAAGGGTTAACTAGAATAGGATTGATTGATGTTTGTTGCACTCGTATATGTATTTCCCTGTGTACTATTATTCATGTTCCTGTTTTCTGCTGGTTTAGGTAATGCTAGACTGGGATAGGGTTCCTCGAGTTGTGATTTCCTATGAGTGCTAGGTTGGTTGAACCAGCACAATTGCAACGGAGACGTGGGAAGCCTAGGTGGTCTTTCTGACTGTGTACCGTGGGAGTTTAGCACTGTGTTGCGAGTGAGGGCTTTTGCCTGTGCCACCCAACACTGTGCTATCTCATTTGCTTGACTTTGAGAGGATCGCCAGGAGAGAACCAGATACTAGTGATCTGGATCTCTCAAGAGAGCATCCCGTCAATTACCGTAATTTGGCCGCACAGTCTTAAGGACCTCGCTAGGCTACGAGCCGCTTGCTCAGCCATTGTCTCTTAACCTTAGATATCCCAGCTAGACTTTGCTCGACCAGCAGATACAGCATAGTATTGAAGCTTCTCCTTATGTATATTATTGTTTAAGCACTATTGATTTCATGTGTGGCACGCTTAGCTACTTCAGAGATTAGTGGCCCACGAGCACAATCTTAGTAGGCTATTGCCAGTGCATTGTCGGAGTACTTCTTCTTAATGTTTGCCATATCCTATTGCTTATTCTTATAATTCTTCTTATGTCAATTAAAGCCTTTAATTACCAGTGAGTTATTCATTAAATTGCTGTTCAAAATCCGATACTTACTTCTTACGAGTATTCGAGAAGCATCTAACTTATCAGAAGATTCCTTGCTTGATGCTCGAGGACTATTGTTTAACGTAACGTAATAGTGCCGATCCGAAGTAGAGGGTGGAGGACTTCTTAAGTTCTTAGTTCAAGGGTGGATTACTTCGGCTTCGGCCAACACTATTCTTTAGTGTTGTAGTACTTTCTTCTTTGTTTGATTGTTGACCAGACTAGATAACTCCCGTCTTGTTATTAGTCTGTTGTGTGAAACGCTAGTACCGAGTTCTTGTATACCCCGTTATAGCAGATAGAACTCTGGAGGGTAGTGGCGTTTTTTGTTCGGCTGGCAGTACTCTGGGGTTGGGATCGTGTGTTTTCCGTTGTGGCAACGAGCCATAGTCGAGTCCTGTGTAAGAGCCCTAGTGTACCTGAGTGCCCGGTCGTAACACAGTAGTCTCCTTGAATGTTACCAACAAAGCTGGCAATACGCCCAGATACTACATCTTTCCTGTGTCAGCTCCCGGAGACTCTGGAATATCTTGTGGAAGAGTACCCTCGTTTTTACAGCCAAAGTCAACTACTTCGAGTTCGAGACCGTGTTAGGAGGCTGCAAGTTTGTGACATTGAGCTGAATGTTCTGTGGACGGGGACTGCCGATGAAGTATGGCGACTAGGGCAAGAATGTAGTTATCGGGTGTACCGCCCGTCTTGTTTACACTACGCGGACGCTCACCATCATGTTCCCGACTATTTTGACTGCCTTTGGATACAAAAATACATTACCCTAACCAAACAACCTAACCTAACCTAGTATTATAGATTGATAAGTATTTATTTTATTATAAGTATTTATTAATTAAAATGCAAAACCTGCAAACCAAACAAAACAAAACTGGGACAAGGACAACATAAAGTCAAATTAAATTATCAAAATCGCTATGTGGAAACAACGCTTACTAAAATGAAAATTATTAAATAAAAGAACACAATCCACCACATAGGGTGTACATTACTACATGAGCAAGTTAATCTGTTTCCCATTGATGATTTATGTTGTATGTCGGTAGTGATACACCCGGTAACTACATCCATCCCGAATGTAGTTACCGGGTGTACCGCCCGTCTTGTTTACACTACGCGGACGCTCACCATCATGTTCCCGTCTATTTTGACTGCCTTTGGATACAAAAATACATTAGCCTAACCAAACAACCTAACCTAGTATTATAGATTTATAAGTATTTATTTTATTATAAGTATTTATAGATGATTTATGTTGTATGTCGGTAGTGGTACACCCGGTAACTACATCCTTCCCGCGACTAGCCCTAGCAAGATTACAATGTGTATACCGGCACCTTTTGCCAATGGGTATTATTGCCATTGTCTAATGTCCCTCTGACAACTTGTGGTTAAAGGCCAAACAGCTGTGCTCCACCCGGGGGTCCTTTCCCACTACCAAGAATATCAAGACAGGGTGTCAAACGAAAGCCAAATCCTTTCTTTACAATCCTTATTTGGCTTATTAGTGTGTATTCACTTGCTTGTTCGTCAAGGGGAATCCACGCAATGCGAGCTAAGCTCATTATTTATCACGCCTCCTTAACTGGGAATGTATTGCGTGAAATGCATGTTAAGTGTTTATGTATCGTTGGAATGGCTGTGGATGTGTGTGTAGTCTGTATTTTAGCCAATTGGTGACATCTGGAAACGAAGGCTTAGGGTTAATCTGTACGGTACCATTCTCACTACGGTACCAGTCTCACCCGAAGGCTTAGGTTGACCAGTACGATACCCATCTCACCTTGTAACCGATCACCAACCCCAGATGGGACGTCACAACTTCGTCCACTTATACCAGGTTCCTATTTATACTGCTAGGTGAACAGAGGCTACACCGTTAGGAGACTTGCCCAAATGTCTCTTCCCCGCCCGGGTCTCGAACCCAAGACCTTCTGGTTGTGAGCCAGACGCGCTATCAGTTACGCCACGGGGTGCAGTGTGCCAAAAGAAGAAAAAGTTATATCTTTAGTAATTAAGGAAGTTTCCCAATTTTAGAGTTTAGTATGTGGCGTATAATGGGGGGTGCGGGGGGCAGAGCCCCCCGGTATTTTGTGGGGGTTCGGGGGGCACCGCCCCCCTAAAAAAATTGAGCAATCAAGGGTGTTAGCAACCTGTTTTTGTGTATTCTGCAGATGATTGCAAGTAGTAAATCTATCTATCTATCTATTGCCTGACGCCGTGATCCCCGAAGGGGTGGCCACGAACGAACCGCCCCCATGCACCTCTGTCCCCAGTCAGTCGACGCCCCTCCCCACAACCAGCACCGCCTTCATTCATGTAGTTCCTCACTCCATCCTTCCACCTCATATTCGGTCTACCTCTCCCCCTCTGTCCCTCCACCTCGCTCTCGTACACCCTCTTAGTCATTCTCTCGCTTTCCATACGTTCCATATGGCCGAACCATCTCAAGTTGTTCCTTTTCACACTTTCCAGCACATCTACCTCCACACCACACCTCCTTCTTACTTCCTCATTCGTCTGTCTATCCCTCCATGTAATTCCGCACGCACTCCTTAAGTAATTCATTTCCACTGCTCTCACTCTTGGTCTGAGTCTCTCAACCAACGTCCATGCTTCGCTTCCGTAAGTCAGTGTCGGGATTACCACACTGTCATGCAAGGACTTCTTCACTTCCATACTGACCACCCTATTTCTTGTTACTGCTTTTAGCGTTCCTACAACCTCTTCCCCTGTTGTACCCTCTCCCGCACCTCTTCATCCATAGTCCCATCTTTACTCAACACACTGCCCAGATACTTAAAAGAGTTGACGATCTCCATAGCCTGACCGTTCAGCTTCACCTCACACTCTGTGACTTCACCCCTTTCGAAGACCATAACCTTGCTCTTCCCCGTATTTACCTTCAAATTCCGTTTTTCGCACACTGTTCCAAACTCATTTACCAGACCCTGCAACTCCCATTCATTATCACTCATCAGAACTGTATCATCCGCAAACAGCAGTATAGGTAGCTTCCACTCAATTCCCTCCCTTTTCAGCGATACACCAACATCCACTGCTCTTGATAGTATTTCTTTCATAACTCCATCCATATATACAGTAAACAACCACGGGGACATCACACACCCCTGTTTCAAACCAACATTCAGGTCAAAGAACTCGCTCTGCAAGTGATTATTTTAATTTAAATGTGAAATAATAGTCCTCCCTCACAGATAATTACATACTGGTTAATAGTTTTTAAAATCAATGTAAGTAGTTTAAGCACCTTACCTGGGAATGCTACGAATGTTCAGTGATGATATTGGTTAATTCCCCATAAAATGATGTTGAGTACCTGTATCAACATGCAGTACCGGTATATCCAGCAAAATGTAAATAGTAATTAGATATACAGTATGCACAATTGGATAAAGATGCCCTTTCCGTTAGCCAGACTCTTAAGAGATTATAAAATAAATTAATAACTCAAATTTATTTTGTAAAGTAGTCTGTTGCCCCCTGCTCACCACGGGGAGGTGGAAATAGGACTGAGCAGGAAAAAAATGTATGGATGCACTTGCTATGTGCTGTCTCATCTGGACGGATGTTATCGCGTCGTGGTTGTTGTTGTTATTGCTGTTCCCCAGGCTGCCTGGGCGAACAGCCCCAAGGCCCGAGCAAGGCCATAAAAGAACCCTTCCTGCCTACCACAATAAAGCCTGGGTGACCGAAGCCACTCCAAGGCGGGGAGCTGAGGAGGGTGCGGAAACGCCCGGGAAACAAAGCCCCACCCAGGGCCCTGTGCCCCTCAGCAATTATGAAGAGAAAGTTGAAGGGCAATGAGGAAGTTAATAAGTGAGGTAGATGAGAGGGTAATAGAGTTGAGAGAAGTAGTGGTTTAGCTCACGGTATGAGTGTAAGTACTGGTGACTGTCAAGTACAGTATAATTGTTATTTGAGATGGTTAATAATAATTTTGATTAATCAGCTACAATTAAAAATATAATTATGATTACTCCTTACTAACTACTGTATTGCAATTTATTGGACAATTTTGAAGTAAGTTGTGTAAAGTTCCCATCTATTTGACTCAAAATAAATGGGAACATTATCGCTGCTCGCAAGCCGGGGGCCAAAGGCCGCAAACTTGGCAAAGCACCCCCTCAAGTTATCCATCGTGTATCCCACATTGGAATTATAACTAAGACCATGAAAACACTAATTTCTCAAAATCTGGAGGAAAAAACCCTGAAAACTAAGAGTGCGAGACTATTGCCTATAATTTCTGGCCTATGCTTTCATTAGTTTAATAATTTCATTGGAGGTGTTTGGTGTTGTGGTGAAATTAATAAAAAAATATAGATAGGCCTAATACAGAAATGTATGATTTCATATTATGGCACAACAGTAGATAACATCATAACACCAATAATAAAATTGTACAAAACACATAAGTAAGTAGGCTTAGTTTTGAAGATCAGCGATAATGATTCATGATGAATCACGCACGGGATTTCATATTATGGCACAACAGTAGATAACATCATAACACCAATAATAAAATTGTACAAAACACATAAGTAAGTAGGCTTAGTTTTGAAGATCAGCGATAATGATTCATCACGCACGGCACGTGTGAACGGTGTGATGTGATCGCGTACTTAACTTTCCTTAACCCTTCCTACCCGGGCTGCCTTAGGTAAGGACAGCACGAAAGAAGGGCAGCTACCCGGTATGCCTTATCTAAGGCATGAGCTTAATAGCCTAATTAAGCTTGGTCCGAACGCCGTGCGTACGACGTATGTCAACAAACCCAAGCGTTCGTCACCGCACCTCCGAAATCAAGAAGGAGAAGACTCCTCAATGTTATTGTTATGACGTCATGACGAAATTAGTGTCTAAAAAGCCCCCATATTGGCAACATCTCTGCAATATTGGCTCCACTGAAATCGTCATCACAACTGAACCAGTTGACTTACAGAGCTCTACTCAATGCCAAAATACAGATTGAAAACCGCACTACGATTATAGATGAGTGGGAAAGTTCTAGCAGTGAAAATAAACATAAATACGGTAGCCTAGGCCTAGACGTTTTTCGGCCATATCGCCCGGGTAGGGGCGACCGTCATTAGCTAAGACTGCCCGGGTAGGAAGGGTTAAGGCCAGGCCTATGCCTTCATTTCAGAAAAAGTCAAATTAGGCATAGGTGTCAATCCACAAAATATGAATTGTTATCATTATGGTTTATTATTTTGTTATCATTATAGCGTGACGGAGCGGCGAAGGCGCGAGCTCTAGGGGGGTCCAGGCCTCCGGGGGCATGCCCCCCCCCCCCCCGGATTTTTTTCGAGAATTTAGGTGTCTAAAACAGCATTTCCTGCAATCTAAAGGCAATCAAGATGGAACATATGGAGACCAAAATGGTGTCAATTTACCTTTTTTGTTCCTTAAAAAAAAAAAAAAAAAAAAAAAATGGGAGAGTTTCTGTTATCATTATACAAAAAGTTCATTTGCGTTATCACTCGAAAAAACAGCGTCGTTTGACACCCTGCGGCATGATGATAGGCTAGGCTATCACCTGGCGCTGGCTACTGGTAAGTTACGTAAGTTACGGTAAGTAGGCTAATAGCCTAACAGGCTAACACTGTCAAATGACTGTACAGTATCCTACTAGGTAACGACAATCTAAATTAATCTAATAAATTGAGTCATGAAAGACTCATTATATGATTAGTATAGTAGGCTATAGGCTAGCCTAAACCTAGCAGTCTAACTACTATAATTATATTCTAGGCCTTAGGCCTAGAATATATAAAATATAATTTACAAGTAGATCTAGGGCCCTAGGCTAGGCTAGGCCCTAACTAGGCGACCAAACTGATAAATTAGTTCAAACACTGTAGCTTACCGTAACACAAAATCGGTTCCAAGTCTCCTAGTTCCTAGACTCGCCACCGGATGCAGGGTGTGCTGATTGAGAAGAAAATGAAGTGGGGATACAAAGCGACCACAGCCTCATGGTGATAAACTACACAAAGGAATGGAAAAGCAAAGGAAACATGAGATGGAAGATTAATAGATGGAATCTAAAAAGTGAAAGATGGGTAGAATACAGAGGTTACCTGGAAGAAATAGGGGAAAGAAGAGAGGGGAGCATAGAAGAAATGGATGGAGAGTTAATGATGGACATAAATAGAGCGGCAGAAAGGAGCATAGGAAGAATAAGAAGATGGACAGGAAAAAGAAAACAAAAACCATGGTGGAATAGGGAAATAAAACGAGCAAGAAGTGAAAGAAGGGATGCGAAAGGAGAAGGATGATAGAGAAATAGGAGGGAAGGCGGAGAGAGGGAACGAGAAGAAAGACAAGCGGTAAGGGCATACGAGGAAAAAAGGAAGAAGGTTAAAATACTAATACAAGAGGCAATGATAAAACACGAGAAAGAAGAAGTAGAAAAGATCAGAAGCAAGGGGAAAGAGGGCCAAAAGGAGTGGTATAGGATGTTAAGAGGTGAGACCGGTAGAGAGGAAGAAAGCGTGGAACTAATAGTGGGAGATAGAATAATAAAGACAGAAGAAGAAATAAAGATTGAAATAAAGTGATACTGGGAGGAAATAGGGGGGGGGGGGGGGGGGGGGGGGAATGGCACTTGGAAATGAGAGAGAGAAGGCTACCAGAACAGGATAAGATGGAAATGGAAAGGGAGCTCACAATAGAAGAAGTAAGGAGGGGGTCAAAGCACTAAAAAAGGGAAAGGCGACCGGCCCGGATGGGATACCAAATGAAATGTACATAGAGGGGGGGGGGGGGGGGGAGAAATGGCAAGAAGGCTGAAGAAAATGTTTAATGAGGTAATGGGAAATGAGAGAGTACCAGAAAGATGGAATGAAGCGAGAGTAACACTATTGCACAAGGGAGGGTACAAGAGTAAGAAGGAAATAAAAAGCTACAGGCCAGTGACAGTGACAAACACACTAGGGAAACTCTTCTGCGGGATATTGAAGAAAAGGATGAATAGAGCCATACAGGGAAACGGAATAATAAGTGATGAGCAAAATGGGTTCAGAAGAGACAGGAGGGGGACAGATAATATCTATATACTAAGCGAAGTGATAGGGAAAATGAAAAGAGAGAAGAAATGGGTTACTGTGCATTCCTGGATATAGAGAAAGCCTATGATAGAGTAAACAGGGAACTGCTGTGGAAAATAATGGCAAGGAGTGGAATACCAGAAAAGTATATAAACATCATAACATCGATGTACCAAGGAACAAAGGCGAAGTACGCGCTAGGAAGTATAGAAACGGGATGGGTAGAAAGCAAGAGGGGGGTAAGGCAGGGGTGCGTATTATCGCCGTTATTATTTGCGTTATATATGGAAGAAATGACACAGAGGATAAAAAGAGTGGGGGAGGGGATACAGATAAACAAGGAAAGACTGGGGGTACTTCTGTTTGCTGACGACGTAGTTCTGACGGCAGAAACGGGAGGAGGGTTGCAGAGACTACTAGAGGAAGCAACGAGATTCGGGGAGGAACTTGAAGTAAGATTTAGTAAAGAAAAGAGCCAGGTGATGAAAATGAATGGAGAGCTTCAAGAGGACGAGGAATGGACATTGGAAGGAAACAGAATGAAGAAGACAAGGGAGTATAAATATCTGGGGGTAACAATTACGGAGAAAGGGTTTGAGAAGGCGAAAAGTGAAAAGGTGGGACAAATGCAACAATGGAATGGGAGACTATAGAGCGCGACAAGGCTAAGAGCGAATAGCTACGAAATAGTGCGAGGGCTGTGGAAAGGATTAGGAGTACCTGCAATAATGTACGGCTTAGAGGCGGAAACGAAGAAATTAGAAACGGTACAAAATAAAATCGG
Source organism: Lithodes maja (assembly GCA_037953745.1). NCBI lineage: Eukaryota > Metazoa > Arthropoda > Malacostraca > Decapoda > Lithodidae > Lithodes > Lithodes maja. The sequence continues at coordinate 499 of JBAKBP010040730.1, read as the reverse complement.
GAGGACAGGATTGGGGGCAAATACATACGTAGCACAAGAAGCAATCCGAGGGGAGATGGGGTGGAGTACGTTTGAGGAAAGGATTGGGAAAGCAAAAGGGAAGTACAAAGTGAGGCTAGAGGGGATGGAGGAAGATAGGTGGCCGGGGAAGGTATACAGATGGGCGAGCGAGCAAAGTAAATGGAACAGAGAGTGCAAAAGAAGATTGGGGAGGATAAATATAAAACAGGACCGGGTGGGAGGGGAATTTAGAAAACGAAATGGGAGAGGAGTGGGTCATACTAGAAAATGGGAGGGGATGTGTCAGAGAGATAGAGAAAGGGATAAAGGAGGGGAGAAGAAAGTGGAGGGAGGGGGTAGAAAATAAAGCCACGCTGGCATATTACAGAGAGAAGGAAAAACCAGCTAGAGATCAACTATTCTATGATGGAGGATGGGGATCGAAACTACTGTTTAAAGCAAGGACAGGATCGCTAGAGACGAATGAGAGAACAAGGAG
>JBAKBP010040729.1:0-13158 GCA_037953745.1 Lithodes maja | reverse complement strand
ATCCTAGTTCCATATACCCAAATGAAACAAGCTCCCATGAAAAGATTGGGTCGAAACTCCCCATAAAAGTCTTCCGTCATTGATCGACACCTACTACTCTCTCTCTCTCTTACACTCAAACGAGCAGTCATAATATGAAAGATTAATTAGCAATATATAATTACAAGATGAAATAGTAAAGAGCAATAGCTGCAATATATACATACATACATACATACATGACATTTTAAGACTGAATGCTCCACACATACGTTCAGCTTCAGTGTTTTATCCTATGAGCGGCATTCCAGGCAACCCTGTTAAGGGCTGCTTCACTTATCAACATTTTGGATTCGACATCGTCACGTATAGACCGATCTCAGGTCTTCCTCGGTCCATCCCTTGGGTCAGCTCCCTCCACTATCACAGACCTGCATCTTTTTACCCAATTTTGTTCATCCATTCTCTCCACATGCCCATACCATCCCAGTCTACTTGTACTTGGCGGGTGCCCAACCCCGAAAGGGGTTGAAATAGGGGAGCTATCCCCCCGCCAAAGGCGGCTTTCTAGGGCCTATCCTAGCTGATGCTGAGAGGATTGGGTTTTAGTCATGTGGTGATGGGCTGGTCTATCAGAGTGAGAGCTGAGCGATTTCTGCCATACCCATAGCTTACTCTTACTGTTCCTTTAACTTATATATTTTCTAGATCTCAAGTGGCGGCGTCTCTTCCGTGGATTGATCTCCCAATCTACCAAGATTGGAAGCCAAAGCGTCACATTTTTCCCTTGCCCCTCAACTTTCTCTTCATAATTGCTGAGGGGCACAGGGCCATGGGTAGGGCTTTGGTTTCCCGGGCGTTTCCGCACCCTCCTCAGCTCCCCGCCATGGAGTGGCTTCGGTCACCCAGGCTTTATTGTGGTCGGCAGGGAGGGTTCAGTGGGGGCGCTTGGTTATGGCCTTGGAATTGCTCGGGGCCTTGGGGCTGTTCGGCCAGGCAGCTTGGGGAACAACAACAACAACAACAACAACTTGTACGCATCTCCTCACTAATACTCTTTATACCTAAGCGTCTCCTCAGCTCATCATTGTTATTCTATCTTACAGTTTGGCCCCATACATCCATCTCACCATTCTCATCTCATTACGTTCCATTCTGTTGACAGCCTCTACTTTAACGGCCCATGTTTCTGAGGCATACGTCATTGCACTTCTAACACATGAGGCATACACCTTTCCCTTCAGGGGGAGAGGCATTCTTTTCATGGTCAGAATTGGCCGCAGTTCTCTGAACTTCCCCCAGCCACATCTAATTCTAGCGACAGTGGCAGCCTCGGCCCCACCACCAGCAGAGATGGTATCTCCTAGGTAACAAAACTTGTCCACCAGCTCCAATGACTCATTTCCAAAATTCACAGCCACATGATCATCATTTAACACAAGCTCACCCTTGCACACTACGCACTCAAATTTATAAAATTTCTGACTTATCCTTCGGCAGGGGTCCTTTTATTCTACTGCAGCGCTTACTCCCATGGTGCACCCAACAGCGACAGACGCTACACCGAATCGAGTTAGCGCCCACACCCTTTCCACACACTGCACATGGGTATGCACCGCTCTTTTCCAAATTGCCTCGTCTCAATCTACAATGCATAACCTTGGTTTTGTTAATATTGACTCTTAAACCCTCTCTCCATCTTCTGAATTTGGCCTCAGCATCTAGCACATTGTCAGCTATTAGGACTAAATCGTCTACATAAAACAGTTCCAACGGGAGTCAGGATTTAAAATCTCTAGACAGTGCCTCCAGGACCATAATAAAGAGGAGGGGGCTTAACACTGAACCCTGATGAGCTCCAACACAGAATGTGAACTCCTCACTTAGTACACCTTTCACCCTCACCGCAGTTCGCGAATCCTCCTACATCTTCATTATCACACGCACCAGCCACTCTTCCTCACCAAGTTTCCTCATAGCCCACTGCACAACATCTCTAGGCACCCTGTCAAAGGCCTTCTCTAGATCTACAAACACAAAGTAAAGATCCCTGCCTTTTAGTAAGTATCTTTCCTGTATATCTTGACTATGAAGATAGCATCGGTTGTATCACGTCCTGGCATAAAACCAAACTACATATCATCAATGGAGATGCTTTGCCTGATCAAACCCTCAAAGACTCTCTCACAGACCTTCATGATTTGGTCAAGCATTTTCAGGCATCTATAATTACCTCTATCTATCACATCCCCTTTTCCTTTGTATATATTTACTATTACACATTTGTGCCAATCCTTGGGGATTTTCTCCTCTATAATAATGGTGTTTATCATCTCAGTGACTAAGCTGACACCAGTCTCACCTGAGGCTTTTATCATCTAAGCGACAATGTCAAAGCACCCTGGAGTTTTACCGTCCTTCATTTTATTGATTGCGTCGCTCACTACAGCTGGTGCTATCAAAGGAGGGGGTCCAGATATTGGTTTTTCGATACTAAGCTGTTCCTTATCCCATTCACTCTCTACATTTAGCAATCGTTCAAAGTGTGTCTTCCATGCTTCTCTGATTTCATCTGCTGCATACACAATCGTCCCATTATCGTTTCTAACACACTGTTCACCTATATTATCCCTACTGTCATTTTTAACTCGCCTAGCTAGATTGAAGATCCCATTGGGATTGTCTGTGTTACACATGGCAATTCGTTTAGCTGCCTGGTATTCCTCCTTACTATAGTCATCCTCCTATGAAATGAGCTACAAGGTGGTGTCCCTCGCCCTGTGCGGTGTTGTCAAATATTCAAAGCTTTAACAACAAATGTTAGTTTTTCAGGCTATTAACAAATTAATTTTAGCTTTTATGACTATATATATTATATTACAATTTTTAAAGGTTATGTGGTGTTAACAAACATATAATTTTAAGGATATATAGAAGGAATTTATACAACATATGGACACTGTTTAGAACATGCTGCCATTTTTCTGGGGACAGCTATAAATAGATTTAAGGAATGGTAGGATATGTGAGGTTGCCAAGTAATGTCAATGCGGTTCTGTTGGCTACGCACGCACTCACACACACCCCTACAGATACACACACAAACACACACATACATACACAATCTCCAAAATGCAATATAGCACAATGTAATCCCATCAAAAGAGAGAGAGAGAGAGAGAGCTGGATACGAGTAATGGCACGCTTTAAATGGCCTCAAACTACGACAACATCACCCAGGTCAGACGGTCACTAACCCTCATTCATAGCGCGACCACCATGGAAGGAAAAACTCGCAAAAGTTACTCTCATCTTCATAGCCAGGCAAGGGAGATTCTGTACAATGTAAATAGGTATATACAAATATAGCCTACCTATTATTTCGTTTCTGTAACTTTTATACAAGAATACCAATAACCCTTCCAGACATAAAAACGTCTTTTACATTTATTTCAAGTTTCCCTTCTAAATGTGGTTTTCCTTGGTTTCCCATTTTCTAAAAGGTTTGTTTTGGTAGAAATCTGGCAACACCTCACAGGGCGACCTTGACCTCCTTGGAGCTCATTTCAGTTGAGTTTGACTATACCTACCTTCTTCCATGCTTTAAAGCATCTCCTTTTCTCTTTCACACCATGTTCTACCTCATCGTTCCACCACCAGGAGGTCTTATTCCTGGGGTGACCCTTTATTTTCCCACAGATTGTGTCAGTGGTAGCGAGAAGGCTATGCTTAAGGACATTCCATTGATTATTTACATTGCTAGGACTAGCTTCCTTATTTCTATTAATTTCCTCCAGTTCACTATGAAACCTATCCCTAACTTCCTTGTTCTTCAGCAGCCACACTCTCCTTTTGGGCATGTATACCTTCTTGCGTTCAGGATCTCTGTATAAGCTCATGTCGCACACAAGTAGCTTATGCTGGGGGATACATTCTTCGCTCAGATGACCTTTACATCCCGAACCAGTTTCCAGTCTTTCCAGTTAACCAAGAAGTAATCTTTATGGCTAATGGAGACCCCAGAGGTATATGTGACCAGATGGCTCTCTCTTTTCTTGAACTTTGTGTTACACACAACCATGTTGAGTGCAGCACAGGACTCCAGTATATATTCGCCTTCCAGATTCCTCCTTCCATAACCATTTCCTCCATGTACTCCCTCGTATCCATCTGCAGATGCTCCAACGTGACCATTCAGGTCCTCTCCCAGGATTGTTATTTAATTTTCCGAGAGGCCTGAAATGACACTGACGCTGTCATTCCAGAAGTCCTCTGATAACCCAGGTTCGAATCCCGGTGGATCACATATATACTTTCATTAATTTCATTGGAGGTGTTTGGTGGTGTGGTGAAATTAATAAAAAATATATTAGTTTATCTCTTTCTGTAGGCCAGCCTGTGGGGCATATGCAGATATCACATTCAGAATGATTTCACCAACTTTCAACTTCAAACAATCAGCCTTTCACTAACTCTCGTAATCTGAAGCACACTTTCCACCCACTCTTCAGCCACCAGAACACCCACTTTTCAGCCACCAGAACACCCACTTCTCCTTTCGCTTTATCAGTCTCAATCCCCTTCCAGTAGATCCTATATATTCTCTTTCTTCCAACAATCCACTGTGACCCATACCCTTTCCAGAGTGTTTCCTGGCCACAGCAGACGTCCACTCGCCTCCTCTCACACATCTCAGCCACCTGAGACAGCATCATTCATGTCCTGTGATCACATTCGATCAGCCACTTTGGTGGAAAGCTCACACCATGGTAGAGAGTTTACCAGAACTGCAGCCAGCTGTCATTCGTCTCGGAGCATTCCATACCGAAATGAGTTACCTGGGATCAATTGGTCACCTTATGAGCGGAACTAGCCTTCAGGAACTCCTGGAGGTGGTGTATGCTGGCAATAATGTTGGACACATGCTCTCTGGCAAAGCAGTCAGCCGTGCTGTTAGCGGGCATATTCTTGTAGATGCTGCAGTCAATACTATGTTAACATCATCTGCACTTGGCACACAGCTCCCACTCTCCGGAGACACACTCCAACCAGATGCAGATTGTGAATGTGGTACCCAGCAGCCATCACCTTTTGATTCAGGTTACTACTCTTGTTATACTTCATCTATATTATTAAATCAGTTTGTGTGTCTGTCCGTCTGTGCGTTCTTAATAGGCGGCCACAGTTTTGGACCTGGGGAGCTGAAACTTTGCATGTGGGTGTCAATTGACCTGGGTCAGGTCATAGAGGGAGCGAGGCCACGATCGGAGGTCGTTTCGAGGCAGAAATTGAAAACAAAATTGAAAAAAATGGCCGGTTGGGGCAGGAGGCCTCCGATCGAAAAGGTGTATGGAACGAAAGTTGTTCGCAGCCTCCCAAAATGGGGGTACGGAAGAGGTCAGATCCAAAATAGGAGGTCATTTAGCGGCCGAAATCGACGTCGCCGTTTAATGAGGCACAGGGAGGTCGAGGCCTGTGATTATGTTTTTTTTTTTTTTTTTTTTTTTTTTTTTTTTTTATATATTCCAACTACTCCCTCTCGGGCATAGGCTGAGAGCCTGTACATTCCACCGCTCAACACGGTGAAGCCCGTGAGGTCTTGTTCCAGTCTGGGGAGTGAGACATGTGAAACATCCATCATGGCTCGAAGCAGCTCCATCTCTGAAGCGGCTGGTTGCTTCGTTCAAGTGCTTCACCGTCTCACCCTCCAGACTCAGACCCTCACTCTCAGAATGCCACCTATTGAGCAGTGAACTCACTAGGCATTGTCCCCCTGTAACATATTTTGAATATGGGAATATTCATAGTGTTATTTAACCCTTTTCTAGCGGGGGGTTTTGGGCTTATTTGGGCATATTCAGGCCCTCCTGCATGATAAATCAAGTATCTGCATGAAATTTTGTTTTTTTTTAGCAAAAAAACTAGGCGCTAAAAGCTTCAAAATGAGATCAGAACGAGCTACATAGCACTCGTGGTTCTCATACAGTGATACCAGTAACATGGGAGTTTAGCGTATACCGGCATATTTTTCCCAGCTATGCTCACTACTGGCTACACTGCCGGCCTCTCGAGAACACAGGGAACATGAGTTAATGGGCGGCGGTAAGCCCTGGGAGTCGGCTGTCTGGCCCGCTGCGCTCCCGGCCATTAGCACTCGATTTTAACCCTTTAAAAGCCTTAATAATGCTCCTAACTTGCTGCAAATTGGAACCGGACTTAAGTCCGACCCCGATCTTTAAGGGTTAATCAGGGAACAATGAGGGTATTTTTTTGGAATTTCGGTGGGCTTTGTGGTAATGCACTGATACTAGGTACAGCACAAATTCAATCCCAATAATATCTTCCCATTGACATATCGGGATTTGAACCCGGGTCCATTGGACTACCAATCCAGTGGCATGACCACTGGTATTGTGATGATTGTGGTAGTAGTGATTGATGCCGCCAGTTTTGGACCTGGGGAGCTGAAACGTTGCATGTGGGTGTCAATTGAACTGGGTCAGGTCATAGAGGGGACGAGGCCACGATCGGAGGTCGTTTCGAGGCCGAAATTGAAAACAAAATGAAAGAAATTGCCGTTTGGGGCAGAAGGAGGCCTCCGATCGAAAAGGTGTATGGAACGAAAGTTGTTCGCAGCCCTCAAAATGGGGGTACGGATGAGGTCAGATCCAAAATCGGAGGTTATTTAGCGGCCGAAATCGAGGTCGCCGTTTAATGAGGCACAGGGAGGTCGAGGCCGGTGATTATGGTAGTAGTAGTATTGTGATGATTGTGGTAGTAGTGATTGATGATAGTGATTATGGTAGTAGTAGTGGTGGTAGTACCCGGGCAACGCCGGGTACCCCTGCTAGTATGGTATTAAATTAATAAATACTTTGATTAAAGACTGTCACTATTCAGTGTAGAAGAACATGACACACAGCTCCCACTTTCCTCGGACACTTTACAGACAGATGCAAATGTCCAGCAGCCATCTCCTTTGTATTCAGGTTATTAACATTGTTATATTTGTTATCTTATGAAATGCATAACTACTTACAGTAAAGTCAACTATTCAAATTTTTCCAGGATTTATTATTCTTATGTCGTAGCAAATTATACATATCTTTGTCTTTGCTACAGAATCCCCCGATGATGCTGTAGAAGACCACCTTCTTCCTGCCTTGAAATGCCTTTTGGAAGGCATTTTGTCTGGGTCAATATCCCCTTCTGATGTGGATAACAGTGAGGCTGTGAAGCTACTACGCAAAAGACTGGAGACAGAGAAAGAGAAGTTATGCAACTACCGTGTAGCTAGACTCTGGTTGCATTATATGGAAATGGTGAATTTGTTACACAGATTCATCAAGGCAGAAAGACTTGGTGACTGGGCACTTCACCTTCAGTTCCTCTATGACATGTTGCCATTCCTTGCGGCCTCTGGCCATAATCTATATGTTAAGTGTGTGCACGTGTATTTGCAGAAAATGCTTACACTTGAGGTCGACCGTCCTGAGGTGTACAGACATTTCATGAATGGACTTCATGTTTTGTGCCGCTCAGAAAGACTTTGGAGAGGCATCTCAACTGATTTTGCCATAGAGCAGTGCCTTATGCGAGCTTTGAAGACAAGAGGACAAGAGGTAAGAGGAAGAGGATTCACAGAAACACAGCGCCTCATCTGGGTTCTCTCCACTCCCTCTTGTGCTGAAGTGAATAGTGCCATGCAGGATTTCACTGGTGAGACACTCACCACCAGTGAACAACACAAAGAGACCAGCAGAGCAAGGATGAACAAGGACTCTAGTGATGTGCAAAACCTCTTGCAATACCTGGCTCCAAGAAATCCCTTCAGCACTGCTGGACCACCAACTCTGTGAAACATAGCCACTGGGGTAAATGCACATGCAACAGTGAACTGCGACACAGCCACACATGTTGGCAATTAAATATTGAAATCCATGACAGGCCAAAAGGTAGCCGAGTACACATTCCGCAAGAAGAACCAGGCAATAACAATGGACACAAAAACCTCAGTGAAGATTAGAGATGATGTAGTACATGTGGACCCCCTACTACTTTTCCAGCATCTGGTAACAGCAGGCACTAGATGTGGTGACCTAATTATGAGGTATTCAAATATGAACTCTGCTCCTACCCACCTGCAATGTTTGAGTCACCACATATGATGAGACCTGCCAACAAAGCCAGCTTAGCAGACAGTCTGTGGTATTCTACAATTGAGGCAGCCCCCAAACCACCAGACCAGGTTCAGTTTGTCCTTGATGGCGGTGCTCTCCTTCACAGAATCCCCTGGACAAAGGGATGAAATTCTGAAAGCATACACTACTTATGTTATTCACAGGTATGGGAGAGCCACTGTTGTGTTTGATGGCTACCTTTACTCCCCTAGTACCAAGGACAGTACACAGTACACACACAAGAAAAAGTGGTGGCTGCATTGGTGCTGCAGGGCACTTTGATGCAACAATGGCCCTACAGACCAAGAAAGAAGAATTTCTGTCAAACTCGCAGAACAAACATAGGTTCATCAACATGCTAGGGAGCAGACTTGAGGCAGTGGGTTGTGACGTTCTCCATGCCAAGGGTGATGCTGATGTTTTAGTAGTAGAGGCAGCTGTGGAATGTGCAGAAAAGAACAATACTGTTGTGATTGCAGATGACACAGACATCTTGATTCTTCTGATTCATCATACTGGCCATGCCAAGTACAACATATGGTTCCAACCAACTGTCAAAAGGGAAAGCAAAAAGGGTCAGAGGTGTTGGAATATAGAAGCTACAAGGTGTCACCTGGGGAGCACTGTCTACAGCAGCATTTTATTTGCTCACACTGTTCTGGGTTGTGACACCAAATCCAGGCTGCATGGCATCGGAAAGAATAAGGCAATTTCAAAACTGAAGGGTGACATCTTCTTCTCCAGACAAGCAGCAGTGTTCATGGATTAAAATTCAAAGATGGAAGATGTAATCAAAGCTGGAAACCATGCCCTTGTCTCCATATACAACGGTGATCAAGATGAAGACCTTGACAGCTTGAGGCTCCGCAGGTTTTATGAGAAGACGACAAGCAGCACTGCAGCAGTTGAACCCCGTGTTCAACATCAGCTGCTGCTAAGTACCACAACCTGCGTGTCTACCAACAGGTGCAAGTTTGGCTGGGCCATGGTCAAAATGTACCTCCAGAACTATGGGGTTGGAATATTAGTGAAGAGAAAATGCGGCCCATTCTGACTGATAATCCTCCAGCCCCACAAGAACTACTACAAGGCATCCGCTGTTCCTGTAAAACTGGCTGCTACAGTTTACGGTGCACCTGCAAACACAATGGACTAGATTGCTCAGTTGCTTGCAGTGACTGTTGGGGAGTATGCTCAAACACTCAAACATTGCCTCCTGATACTGATTCAGAAGAAGAGGAACTTGTATGTCACATTTTTGTGTCAGTGTACGTCAGTAAAGTGTACTTAAAATGTGTTTAAGGAAGGTCATGGCGCAGCTAAGGTAACATTTAATGACATGAAAAGATTGAATACCATGTCTTCATAACTATGTTATGGGTTTGATACAAAATACAATTGGTTGGAAACATCTATTGAAGTTTGTAATGAGCGCAAAAGCAGAATTTAGGAATTTTAGGGGGTAGGGGTAAACTGAGCTTTTAAAAAGTATGATCCACCAAATAAATTTTGGTAAACCTTTGAAAATTATATTGTCACATACCTATAGAAGTAATAACAATTGTTTGAAAACTATTGCAATTTGTTTTGGGTTACCCCCTAAATTTCCATAGGTTGACCGGACTATAATGGCTGTTGACCCACAAGTCTAACGCCATCCCCCTTATTATTTGCATTTATGACACGCAGTAGGATGCGTGGGGCATATTCTTTTGTTCCTCCACCATAAGTAAAGGCCCCCTTACCCCTGGGGGGTAATATATATATATATATATATATATATATATATATATATATATATATATATATATATATATATTATATATTTTATATATTGTTACGCATCTGGACCTCAGTTGCTTAGAGACGGTATACAAAAATAATTACTAAACCAAATGCACCTTGTCTCTCTACCAAGCAACACCACGACGCAACAGGTAAGAGCACTATAAACGCTTCAGGCTCTTCTCAGGGCTTAAGGTGCACACTGCCCTGCTCCTATTCTGAATAATATGTAGAACAGAAAATAATCATGTAACTTACTAGCTACGAGAACTCTAAACCAACACCGGGATTAGCAATGCTGGGTTGGATAATCAAAACAGTTAAATACATAGGCTACCAGCAGACATCAAAGAAAGAAAAGTAAAAAGTGCAGATGTACTTCGAGCATAACAGGCTATGCGCACCCTCGACAATACTAAACCGTGCGCAAACCAGCCAACGGTAATCCACTCTCAACCCAAGAGAGTTGCACATAATATTTTATACATATAATAATGGTCTAACAATACAAGGCAGTGTCCTAATATGACAACTACTACCCTCGGGGCGATATTAGTGGAAACAAGTTGCCCTGACTCCCTCTAATATCACACCAATATATCCTGCTTCAACCTGGGCCCCCCAGTGAGTTTCCGCCCGAAACAATGAACTCTTAGAGTCCACCTCCCACACTCACTTAACTATGGGGGGGGGGGGGGGGGTCCAGACTGAAGCTAGATTCCTAATTAATATTAAACACTCCGTTGTCTCACTCAGTTCGAAACCCGAGATAGGGAACACACAATTGCTGGGGCAGAACCGTCAAGGTTGCTATCGGGTCCTATGCACAAACACAGGGAAATTATATAGAGATGTGTAGTGGATGTGTGTGTGTGTGGACTGTATGGGATTAACGGTGCTTAGTATTAAGGACCCCGACAAGCCTCCCAGCTCTCCCCTATCACGGATTCCGACGTAGCCACCGGAGGTACTGAATATATAAAACAAAGGGAAAGATAATAAAATGCTGATCAGAGGAAAAGGATAGTTAAAAGAAGAAATTAATGTCTAGGATTCTCTGTTAATTACGTTACGTTACTATTATGCACGCAAGGACAAACAAAAGGGGGCCGACTGATGGGTCACAAGAGAGAAAAAATAACACCCATCTAGTCTGACCGCTGAGCAGAGAGTGAGGGGACCGGATGTTGCAGAGCACCGTGGAGGCCAGCCTCAAACGAAGAACTTGCAATATCTCACCACACGATATGATAAGACTAAGACCCCTCACAAGAATAACTTATACTAAAGTATTCCTGTGTTAACAACTTAACTAAAACAGTGTGGCAGATAAAATAAAGTACATCTTTATATTGTAACACAACTGAACTTGCAATGATCAAATAATTACTTAAACTCATGTTGCTTAGCAACCTTACCTCCCGCGAGGCAAGAGCAACAATCTTTCACCACCTCCCTCGCCAGCCACACTCGCTAGCAAACTACACGTTGCCGCATACCTATTAACTAACAACTGGTTAGACGAAACTGATAACACTCTATGGGCTCATTCTACACAAATGTTTATTGAGACAAAAATGCTTAGAGGCACGGCAAAACTAGTCATGTGTAATTGGAAGGGTATCGGAGTGAAACTCACAATACCAGGTCTTTCAAATAGACTTGGCACAGCTGCATCTAAAAACAGCTAGGCGCCACTACCGTCTAGCTACTCCTAAAAGACCCTATAGACCCTTGTCATTGTGACACCCTCACATGGGGGGGGGGGGGGGAAGGGGGGGGGGAGTTTTTTTGAAGCTTTGAAACAAAACTTTCATCATTAGTTTACAACTGCAAAATGTGTACATTGACAGTCTTTTGTATTGTTACATTTTATAGATTTTTTTAACATGAGTAAATATGACTTACTAACTAAATAGCCTTGTGCTCTCCTATCATTCCTCAGAGGACTCACGGGACAAACAGTCTGCCTGGACATTATCAACACCACGGATATGCCTAACATCGAGATGATATTCTTGCAACATCAAACTCCAGTGAGTAAGTCTCTGGTTTTTGTCCTTGAGCCTATTAAGAAGCTGCAGAGGATGATGGTCAGAGTAGATTCTGAGCACGGGCCCATAGGGTGGCAAATAAACAGCGAAATGGTGTAAACTCAAAATAATAGCTAGCAACTCCTTTTCGATCACAGAATAATTCTTTTGTGCTCGGTTAAACTTTTTTGAAAAGTAGGAAATGGGGTGCTCAACATCATCTCCGAACTCTTGCATCAACACAGACCCGGCACCCACATCGCTCGCGTCTACTGCCAAGACGAAAGGCCTGTTGAAATCTGGGGCACGTAATATAGGATGGCAACAGAGGAGGCTTTTGACATCTTTGAAAGCCTGCTCACACTCTGTTGTCCATTTAAATGGTTTGTTCTTTTGTAGCAAATTTGTCAATGGGGCAAGCACGGTGGAATATCCTTGGATGAACCGGCGATAATAGCCTATCATGCCAAGGAAACGTTGCACGGCTTTCTTATTATGAGGTACTCGGAAACTCTGGATAGCCTCCACCTTCGCCCGAGGGGGACAGACCTGGCCGTGGCCAACAACATAACCCAGATATTGCACTCGAGCCTGCACAAACTCGCACTTTGCCAGGTTGACCACTAAACCAGCCTCAGACAACTTTCGGAAAAGCTCACCCACATTGGCCAAATGGTCGGTCCAATTTGTGTCATAAACAACAACATCATCTATGTAGACTAAACAATTGGGGACATCATGCACAACCCTGTCCATTAACCGCTGAAATGTGGCGGTGGCATTCTTCAAGCCGTACGGCATTACCTGGCACTGATACACTCCTCCACCCACCACAAAACTAGCGATTTTCTTGGCACGTTCAGTTAGTGGGACTTGCCAATAACCTTTAACTAAGTCCACTTTTGTGATGGACGTGGCTGCCTCAATCTTGTCTACTGAGTCATCAATTCTCGGTAAAGGGTAGGTATCTGTCTTGGAGAGTAAATTTACTTTGCGAAAATCCACACAGAAGCGGATCTTACCATCAGGCTTATGCTGCAAAGTTACTGGGCTTGACCACTCACTCCAGCCTTTCTTGATGAGGCCCTTGTCAACCATATACCTCAGCTCAGCATCAAGAGCGAGCTGCTTCTGTGGATTAACTCTATAAGGTGGTAATTTTTATAGGCTTATTCTCCCCC
>JBAKBP010040728.1:0-13158 GCA_037953745.1 Lithodes maja | reverse complement strand
CGCCAGCCAGGCAGGGGGGTCGACGGGTGATTGATGCTGGATGACGTCAGATAAGCTTCTTCAACGGCGACGTCTTTTGATTCTAGCAATGTTTAGCAATGTTTAGACGATTTTGTGCAGTTTAAGGGGAGATCTCCACTTGAGGGATTTTTTTTCTTGACCCCTTTCTCCCTCATGTTTAGCCCCATTGCTTTTGATGTTTATAAACCGTTTGCCCCATTAGTTTAGCGATTTTAAGAACTTTCACCCCATATTAAGACCTTTCGTGCCATTCAGGTGTCGATTTATCCTGGCGAGCGATAGCGAGCCTGTAATTTAAGAGGAACCGGCCTTTGGCCGGGACATTTTTCTACCGAAAAATGTACAAATTTATCTTGAAAGGGGGTCAAGGGGTGACATTTTTAGATGCTGGAAGAGTAGGAAACAAACTAAAAACCTCCCCTTAAGAAGGATCAGTAGTAGTAAATGGGGTTATTTGAGATAGTTCCAAGCCTGTTTATTGGTGGAGGCCCTTTTAAAACTGACTAACATCGTCTAGTAGGAGCCATAATCTATATGTTATTAATTTCACCACAACACCAAACACCTCCATTGAAATTAATGAAAGTATATTATATGTGATCCACCGGGATTCGAACCTGGGTTATCACACACCTATTTTTAAACACTCTAACCATTACACCACCAAGGCGGTTAAAGGCTAATAATGCACACGCCTACGACTTATTGTCCATTCTCGAATACTGGATATAGAAGGGCTTAAGGGGAGGTTTTTCGTTTGCTCCCTAGACCTCCATCAAGCTTAGAAATATACTCATAAGACCCCCCTTCGAGATAGTGCCTACTTCTATCGCGTTGATGTCATTATATCCACCTGATATCTGGTTCCCTGAGAAAATATATTAATTTAATCGTAAATCCATCTACATAATAATGAAAAATAATAAGTGATAATATATAAATAATAACAATAATAATAATAATAAAAATAATAATAATAATAATAATAATAATAAACATTATTATTATTTTTATTATTATTTTTATCAGATCAGATCAGATGAAGGTATTGAGGGATAAGCCTTTACAACGGCACCTCGTATCTACATTCTACTTTTCCTATTTTTCTGAAGAGTGTAGAGAGGAGAGAAGGGGTGTTGGAGAGAGAGGAAGCTGTTGGAGTGGCTTTGTTATGTGTGTTTAGTCTGTATTATTATTATTATAAGAAGAAGAAGAAGAAGAAGTAGATAGGAAGAAGAAGATGTGCCGTTGTAAAGGCTTATCCCTCAATACCTTCACCTCACATGAAGAAGAAGAAGAAGAAGAAGAAGAAGAAGAAGAAGGTGGAGGAGGAGGAGGAGGAGGAGGAGGAGGAGGAGGAGGAGAAGAAGAAAAACAACAATAACAATATGAAACAACAGAACGGGCTATACGGTATACAACATGGCCCGCAAAATATACCAAAGATGCCAGGACGCTCCCTCTAAAAGGCCCCGGTGGATTTGGTGGAGATCGGTGGAGTAATCTCTGGGAGGACTCTTGGGGGTGGCTCGGCAATGAGACTATTATTTTAAGGGCAGAGGGTGGGTTTTCTCGCCCCCCTTCCTTCTTCCTCATGCTTAGCCCCATTAGTATTGCATTTTTAAGACGTCCGCCCCATTTGCTTGGCGATTTATAGACCTTTCACTTCATTTATTTGTCAATATTAAGACCTTTCGTACCATTTAGGTGTCTATTTATTCCTGGCGAGCGATAGCGAGCCTGTAAATTTAGGAGGAATCGGCCTTCGGCCGGGAAATTCTTCTACCGAAAAAAATACAAAAATGTCTTTGGGATGTGTTTTATTAAGCTTGATGGATGTCTAGGGAACAAAATATAACTAATATATATACCGGTAATAATTGCAAACTATATACGTCCCCTTCAAGGCTTTAGGAGGGCAACTCGTATAATACAGTGAAGCAAGTGGAAGGCGTATAGAAATAACAGGGGGTCAGTTTAGTCAAAAGGGTCTATACTTACGCAATACTAAGAAACTAAATTGCAGACTAGCTACCGCTCGTCAGGAATAAAACGACACTTAAATGGCACGAAAGGTCTTAAAATCGCCAAACTGTTGGGGCGAATATCTTTAAAAATGTCAAACTAATGGAGGTAAGCATGAGGGAGAAGGGAGATCTTCCAAAGTCGCATTAAATCGTCTATTTATGGCCAGGATAAACTGCCAAAACGCGTCATAATCCTCAAGGGGTTAATCTCCGTGAATTCAACCACCCAGTCAACTTAAGGGGAGGTCTCCACTTGAGGGATTGTTTTCTTGACCCCTTTCTCCCTCATGTTTAGCTCCATTGCTTTTGATATTATAAAACGTTTGCCCCATTAGTTTAGCGATTTTAAGAACTTTCACCCCATATTAAGACCTTTCGTGCAATTCAGGTGTCTATTTTATCCTGGCGAGCGATAGCGAGCCTGTAATTTAAGAGGAATCGGCCTTCGGCCGGGACATTTTTCTACCGAAAAATGTAAAAATTTATCTTGAAAGGGACTCGAGGGGGTATAATTTTAAGGTTGATGGAGGTCTAGGGAACAAACTAAATACCTCCCCTTAACCTATTGCCATATTTAGTTTGAATTATTTAGCCTTATTTTGAGTGGATTAGGGTAAGCTAGACCTGCTTTTTTGTTCTCTTCTGTTTTTCTCTTCCTCTGGTTTGTTGTATCCATTCGGCCACATTCAGCCTACTATTTTAAGACGGTTTTTTTTTTTTTTTTTTTTTTTTTTTTTTTTTCCTATATTCCAACTTACTTCCTCTCGGGCATAGGCTGAGAGCCTTAACATTCACCGCTTTACAATGAACAGTGAAGCCCGTGAGGTCTTGTTCCAGTCCAGGGAGTGAGACATGTGAAGCACGTAGAGTACAACGAGCACCTGCGATCTTGCCTTCACATGAGGCACGGTGCTCACTCATGGCCCGAAACGACCCCATCTCTGAAGCCATCTCGTTCCCGTGCTTCACTGTCTCACCCTCTACACTCGGACTCTCACACTTACACACACACAACGCCACCTGTTGAGCAGATAACTCACCAGGCATTGCACCCCTATAGCATATTTTGAATATGGGAATATTCATACAGTGTTTATCCCCATTCAGGTGTAAAAATCTTCATGCGAGCCAGCTTTGTATGGAGAAATCCGGCTTAACCGGAGACATTTAGCCTGCTGTCAAATGTGTTTAAAAAGTATATGTTTTTTACCTTGAAATTATGCTAAGTTAGATTTAGTTAAGGCTAAGTTAGATTTAGTTAAGGCTAAGTTAGATTTAGTTAAGGCTAAGTTAGATTTAGTTAAGGCTAAGTTAGATTTAGTTAAGGCTAAGTTAGATTTAGTTAAGGCTAAGTTAGATTTAGTTAAGGCTAAGTTAGATTTAGTTAAGGCTAGATTAGATTTAGTTAAGGCTAAGTTAGATTTAGTTAAGGCTAAGTTAGATTTAGTTAAGGCTAAGTTAGATTTAGTTAAGGCTAGATTAGATTTAGTTAAGGCTAAGTTAGATTTAGTTAAGGCTAAGTTAGATTTAGTTAAGGCTAAGTTAGATTTAGTTAAGGCTAGATTAGATTTAGTTAAGGCTAAGTTAGATTTAGTTAAGGCTAAGTTAGATTTAGTTAAGGCTAAGTTAGATTTAGTTAAGGCTAAGTTAGATTTAGTTAAGGCTAAGTTAGATTTAGTTAAGGCTAGATTAGGTTTAGTTAAGGCTAAGTTAGATTTAGTTAAGGCTAAGTTAGATTTAGTTAAGGCTAAGTTAGATTTAGTTAAGGCTAAGTTAGATTTAGTTAAGGCTAAGTTAGATTTAGTTAAGGCTAAGTTAGATTTAGTTAAGGCTAAGTTAGATTTAGTTAAGGCTAAGTTAGATTTAGTTAAGGCTAAGTTAGATTTAGTTAAGGCTAAGTTAGATTTTAGTTAGCTTAGGCTAGGTTAGCTTATTATCTTATGCTAGATTAGATTAGATTTAGTTAGAGCTAGGTTAGATTGTAGTTAGCTTAGGCTAGGTTAGCTTCGATTTAGCTTAGGCTAGGAAACGTTAGATTTAGCTTCGGCTAGAATAGGTAGGAGCTAGTTTAGGCTAAGTTGGGTTAGAGTTGGTTTACACTAGGTAAGGTCAGAGTTAGGTGAGGCTAGGCTAGGTGCGGTTAGAGTAAGTATAAGCTAGCTTAGGCTGAGTTAGGTTAGAGTTAGTTTAAGCTAGGTAAGGTTAGAGTTGGGTTAGGCTAGATTACGAAAAGTTAGAATTGAATTAACCGGGAGTTAAAATTGGACCCAATAATATTATTTTTATTAATCTCACCACCACACCCCCAATGAAATTAATTAAAGTATATATGATCCACCGGGATTCGAACCCGGGTTATCACACACATATTTTTGCCACCTTAACCATTACACCACCAGGACGGTTAAAGAAAGTCAAGAGAGCTACCTTCTTTCTGCACTGGTATGCTAAATAGAAATACAAAGTTTCCTAATCTAAAAGGAAATCTCCACAGTCCCCCCCCCCCCCCCTCCCACTCCGACGATTGGAGCCGAATAACCGAACAAAACTCACAATAGAAATAGCCAAATGTCGGAATCCAAATAGCAGCAGGCTAAATGTGTACCTTTTACGATTGAATAATGAGCGATTTCTCCATACAATGCTGGCTCGCTATCGCTGGCCAGGAAGAAATCGACGCCTGGATGAGGGTAAGCGTCTTAAAACAGTATGCTGAATGGGGCCGAATGGATACAAGCCAGAGAAAGATAAAAATAAGAGGACAAAAAAGCAGGCGTTACAGTCTAATGTGCTTTCCAATCAGCCACACAATTATGTACGGTGGCGCTAATAAGACATGTTTCAGCTGTCATTACGTTCGGCTCGCTCTGTGCTGTAGTAATGTCTGCCATATGTTGAATAGGCTGGGAAAGTGTAGGAAAATGTTTGTTATATCTCATTCAAAAAGAAGAAATCATGTGTAAATATTGCTGATGCCAATTATTGATCAAAACGTAATTGGTGCCGAAACATCACTTATTTGCCCGACTGTACTATATCCTGTTTCAAACAAGTTGTACTGAAATCGTGACTACTAACCCCTATAGCTCACACACGACTAGAGTAATCGAGCAAATATATCTACCATTTGGGAAGGGTAAACCAGGTAATAGGTGTGGAAATTTACAGCCCATTCTATTTAGGCTTTTTTGAGTTACAGAGAATAGGGTTCATAATGTCTGGCCTACCTACTTGGAACAGGGTATAGATGAGGTAGAATCATTTTAACGTAATTATAGCGGTCTTGAATTATTATGTTATCTCCACCAACCGACTTTACTCCTACATGCTTAGATTGATATGCAGGATTCCAAACTGCATAATAAATCGTAGGCTTGTCCACCATTCTTTTACTGTCTTCGTAGCGCAATGGATAAATGTACTGAATTTCGGTGTGAGCATCCTAGGTTCGAATCCTTGGACTGCCACATGTATTTGTTGATTTCATTAATTGAGTTTAGGAGTAAATTCGGTTGGTGGAGGTAACAATCATTCCTAGATATTGATAGTCGCATTATCATAATCTTTTTTGTTCTGCTGGCAACAAGTTGTTCTCGTCAAGGAAGGTGTAGGTCCTCTCGGTGATGATGGATGTGAGGATCTTGTACATTGTCGGTACGCAGATGATGGGTCTGTAATTCTTTGGGTTTTGGGTTTCCTCTGTCTTTGGTATCAGGTACGTGATACCTTGTGTGAGCCAGTCAGGACAGTTGTCTGGTTTCTCCATGATGTTGTTATATGCCCTTGCAAGATCTTCATGGGTGCCGTAGAAATGTTGTATCCAGAAGTTGGCAATTCCATCTATCCCAGGTGCCATTCAGTAGTTGGTCTTGTTGATGGCAGTAGTGGGCTCAGTGTTGTTCATCTCTGACCAGTCTTGGCTCTTCGGGTTGCTGTACTGATCCTGTTGTTGGATCCAGGTGGCTTGTTCATTGTGATACTTTCCATGTTCCCATATTTTACTCCAGAACACTTTGACTTCTTCGATGGCGGGTGGTTTGTTGACATCGGTCTTCTTTTTCCCTAACTCTCTATAGAACTTCTTTTTCGTCTTTTTTGAAGATCTTATTCTGTCTGTAGAAGTTACATCTTTTGGTGAATTTCCTGAGCCTCTGTGTCTTTGCTTGTATCTTTTACTTCAGCATTTCTTTGGCAGTTGGTATGTCATGCTTCTTCTTGATGTTAAGCTTCCGTCCCAGTTGTTTCTTCTTGATCTTATTTTACTATGGAGCTCTTTTCAATTTCGCTCAGCAGTCATAAGTCTCCATGTAGCTTTTATATTTCCCTCTCAATCTTCTCTTTCCAAGCCGGTTTTTTATGCTTCTGTTTCTGCTGTCTGGGTCTTTTTCCTACTGTCCCTGCCATTGCTGAGCTGTTGCGTATATGAGCTGGTTCACTTCTGTCAGTTCCATCGGTCTTGTCAGGTCACCTTTGATCTTATGAATGGCTTCATTGGCGTGTTTGTTAACTTTTTGTGCATGGCTATCTTTCTTGAGCTTGGTATTGGTGATCTTTCTCCAATAGCTGTTTCTTTGATGATCTCCCAATTCTGCCTCATGCTTGCTGTCATCACCAATACTCTCTCATCTGCATTTTCTTCTTGGATTGTCTCTGGTTGGTCTCGCGTCTCTTGTGGGTCAGGAATAGTTGCCTCTTCATCGGCTGCAATTGTCTCATCGTTTTTACTTTTGTTCAGGTCCTCCCTATTGGTGTTTGGGTTTTCTGTCTAGTTTTCTCTCGGTTGGCCTCGAGTTCCAGTTCAGTTAGCCTTTTGTTCTTAATAATAATAATAATGATTATTATTATTATTATTATTATTATTATTATTAGTTTTAGTTTTGATTTTGGGTAAAGCGGCATTTCTACTTTATTATTATTATTATTATTAGTAGTTTGCTCCCTAGACCTCCACCAAGTATAAATAAATACCTTTCGTACCATTGTGTGCTCAACTGCCTCAAGGGGTTCTTTACCCCTGCACAGCTTCTTGCTCTGTACAGGGGCACAGTGCGTCCTTGTATTGAGTATTGTTCACATGTGTGGGGAGGATCCTCTCACACCGCATTCCTAGACGAAGTAGTAAGGAAAGCCTTTTGTATCATTAACTCCCGTCCACTCACTAACTCTCTGCAATTTCTCTCTCTTCGCCGCAATGTTGCATCTCTCTCGCTATTCTATAGCTACTACAATAATCAATGTTCCTCAGAGCTCTCCCAGTGTATACCTCCTCCTCTACGTAGGGTACGTAGTACCTGTCTTGCAAAACAATCCCACCCCTACTCTGTACAACTCTCCAACCCAAGAGTGAAACGGTATTCTCAGTCTTTCTTCTATTCAACAGCTGAGCTCTGGAACTCTCTCTCAGAATCAGTCTTTCCCTCTTCCTATGACTTAAATTGTGTCCAGGCATTTTGGCTCGAACGTCCCTTGATTTTGGCCCTGTCACTCTTTCAACTCTGGGGGAGGCATTCTCTACAGGCAGTTCTGCCTTTTGTCTCCCTCACTCACATAGAAACAAAATAATAGATAAATAAACAAATAATAATAACAATAAGTTTTGCACGCAACACCTCCTTCGTCTGTAATGTCCACGCGCCTCTAAGATGGCACTATCCTCCTTTCTAAGGTATACGTTAATGGAAGCAGACACGACTTTTGACTGTGCCTGTGCTTCAACTTCCAGACGTCACAGCTCACAACTACTGAAGCGACTGCGAATGTGCCGAGAGAGGAATGTAAAGAGAAGGCGAAGGCGACGAAAGAGAAAGGGAAGTTAATGTGGGGATGGAGGAGGAGGAGAGGGAAGGAGGGGGAAGAGAGGGAAGGAAGGGGGAGAGAGGTACGGAGGGAGAGAGGTAAGGAGGGAAACAGGGAGACAGGAGAAGAGAGGGAAGGAGGGAAGGGGGAGAGAGCGAAGAAAGGAGGAGGAAGGTAATGAAGGAGAGAGGTACGGAGGGAGAGAGGGAGACAGGAGGAGAGAGGGAGGGAAGGGAGAGATAGCGAAGAAAGGAGGAGGAAGGTAATGAAGGAGAGAGGTACGGAGGGAGAGAGGGAGACAAGAGGAGAGAGGGAAGTGAGAGATAGCGAAGAAAGGAGGAGGAAGGTAAAGAAGGAGAGAGGGAAGGAGGAGAGGTAGGAAAGGGGGAGAGAGGGAAGGAAGGGAGAGAGAGCGAAGGAAGGAGGAGGAAGGTAATGAAGGAGAGAGGGAAGGAGGAGAGAGGGAGGGAGGGTGGGAGGGAAGGGGGAGAGAGGGAAGGAAGGAGGAGGAAGGTAATGAAGGAGAGAGGGAAGGGGGAGAGAGGGAAGGAAGGAGGAGAGAGGGAAGGAAGGAGGAGGAAGGTAAGGAGTGAGAGGGAGATAAGAAGGAGGGAAAGATATTGTACGTGCGAGGCGTTAACATAAAATGGTAGAGAGAAATCGACTGCAAAAGGAAGAGAGAAAGCTATGAAAGTATATTTACGTGGAGCAAGGAGAGACAAAGAGATAGAGTGAGTGAATGTGAGTATGTGTGTTATCCTGTTACACACACACACACACACACACACACACACACACACACACACATATCAGCATTATACATTAGGAGTACAAAGGAGTACAAAGGAAATCAAGCAACAACAGATCTAGTGACCCTTCTAGGCTGCTTGTCCTCCAAAACACTGAGGATCAAGTGTCCAAACAGTGGTTTAGAGTGGGTAAGGGAACATTGGAAAGGGAACTACTGCCCTGCCACTAACGTGGCAGGACTAGGAAGTTAGTAGGGGACATATGGGTTAGTAACTGAGGGGAGGATAAAGTTATTCATTTACAAACGCAGTCAGTCGCGGGTTTGATGCGAGATATTTGTCTAGGCGGAATTTAAATGAATCAACGGTGCTGCAGTCTATAACGTTTCGGGGAAGCCCATTCCACAAGTTGACAACTCGATTGAAGAAGAAATTCTTAGATTCGTGCGAGTTAAAAGATTTACCAATAATTTTGCAACCGTTTCCCCGTGTGTAATTAGATTGGTCGATAGTGAAGTACTTACTACAGTTCATATTGTCGATGCCTTTGATGATTTTGAACACTTGAATTAAGTCGCCTCTTAATCTGCGCTGGGTTAAAGGAAATAGATTTAATTCTCTAAGACGCTCTTCGTATGGTTTGTTCTTTAGGCTAGGTATCATTTTGGTAACTCTACGTTGAACTCGTTCTAGCTTGTTTATATCTTTTTGGTAATAAGGGCACCAGGATTGAACCCAGTATTCCAGAAGAGGGCGGACTAAGGAATTGTAAAGGGTTAGGATAACTTCTTTGGATTTATGCTCAAATGACCTGCCTATAAAGCCAATTATTTTGTTTGCCTTCTTAACAACTTCTGAACATTGTTGACTCGGTTTTAGGTTACTCGATATTGTTACTCCCAGATCAGTTTCTCTGTTTACATTCTTAAGCTGAGTGCCATTCATCGAATAGTTTGCTTTCTCATTTAGGTATCCGACATGTAGTACTTTACATTTATCCGCATTGAAACTCATTTGCCAAATTTGGGCCCAACATGACAATTTATCTAGATTGTGTTGCATATCGTCAACTTGTTCTTTTGAGAGTACGCTATTTGCAATTTTTGTATCGTCAGCAAATTTTGAGATTGTGCAGGTGAGACCCTCATCTATGTCGTTGATGTAAATTAGAAAGAGAATTGGTCCTAGTACCGATCCCTGGGGTACCCCGCTACTTACATTGGTCCATTTAGATGCCTTACCGTTTATGACTACTCTTTGCTTTCTGTTGTTGAGCCAATTTTCTATCCATTTCAACACACCGTCTTGTATTCCATGCGCTTTTAGTTTTAGCAGTAAACGTTTGTGGGGAACTTTGTCAAAGGCCTTTTGAAAATCAAGGTATATAATATCTACAGCTTTACTCTCATCGTAGAGGTTGAGGATATCGTGGAAGAAGTCTAAGAGGTTTGTTAAACAGGAACGTTTTTTACGAAAGCCGTGTTGAGTATCTTTAAGTATGTTATTTTCCTCTAAGTGATTTACGAGTCTGTCTCGTATGACCGTTTCTAGCATTTTACATACAACCGAGGTTAAGCTAATTGGACGATAGTTACTGGGTAGGGATTTGCTGCCTTTTTTGAATATCGGTGTTACGTTGGCTAGCTTCCACTGATCAGGCATAGTTCCAGACTGCAAGGATTTATTGAATAGTAATGTCAGTGGTTTGGAGAGCTCATTCTTAGCTTCCTTTAGAACTCTAGGCGAGATTGTATCAGGTCCTGGCGTTTTATTTACTTTGAGTTTATCTAAACAATTCAATACTTCTCTCTCTGTAACGGTGATATTGCTTAGAACATCTGAATTATCAATCTGAATCGGCGATGGTGTAGGGATATCACTGAGGTCTTCGGTTGTAAAAACTGATGCAAAGAAGGTATTGAGGGCATTACTCATTTGTACTTCGTCTTTGGTGTATTCTCCTTTTTCATCGACTAACGGTCCAACAGTTGAAGTAACTACTTTTTTCTTTCTGATATAACTATAGAATTCTTTCGGGTTTGTTTTACTTTGATTCGCAATATGTAACTCTAAGGTCTTTTTACTTTGCTTAATTAACTTTTTGGCTTTGCGTCGTAGCTCTACAAATTTCACCCGTTCTTCGTCATTTTGTGAGGATTTTAATCTATCATTAGCAAATTTTTTAGCAAGCAGGCAGTTTGAAACATCTTTATTCCACCATTTGGGCTTATTATTATGGCCTGGACGCCGTATTTTCGATGGTATGCAGTCTTGCACTGCTTTTAGGTAAGTGGTTTCGAATAACTTCCAAGATGTATTTATGTCGTTATTGTTAATTAAAAAGCTCCAGTCAGTTTCTTTAAACATAGCTCTAAGTTTATGGAAGTTTGCTTTCTTGAAATTAGGGACTTTTTCGATGCTACTATTTGGTTCGTTACTAGTAAACTTTAAAGTGAAAGTTATCGTACGATGGTCGCTGTTACTGAATTCATCACCAACATTCAAATTCTCTATCAATTCTTCTTTTGTTGCAAGTACAATGTCAAGAACGTTATTACCACGGGTCGGCGTTCGAACAAATTGATAAAGCGAACTCTCTTGCAAGTTCGTATACAAGTCATGTCCGGAGTGTGAAGTAAGAGTATCGCCCCACTTGGTCACAGGTAAATTAAAGTCGCCAAAAATTACGGTATCTTGTGAGTTACTTACATCTGCAATTTGTTCGTAAATTTCTCGGTCAGTTTGCACTGATTGAGCTGGAGGTCTGTATATTAACGCAAGTATTATTTTTGTACCTTTATTGTTCTTTATTAGCACAAAAGATGTGTCGACGTTCACAATTTGAGGTTTTGACACGAGGGTCGGGTTAAGACTTTCTTTGATATAAAATAAAACGCCACCTCCATTTTTATTTATTCGGCTGTTCTCAAACATTACATAACCGGGAAGTGAATACTCTGCTAAAAAGTCTCTATCTTCTGTATTGAGCCAAGATTCTGTTATGCCAATCACATCATAATTTTCTGTAAACACTAGTTCCTCTAAATCTGAAAATTTATTGCGTATGCTACGAGCGTTTGCATAGAAAACCTTTAAAGTTGCGGTTTTAGAACTCGCAGAACGTTCTTTCATCGAATTTTTGGTTCTGGTCGGATCTACATTTACATTCATGGCTGTCCTCGGTCCTCGGTCGTTATCCCTGACGGTTTTGAATTTGGGTCGTGTTGGTGGAGATTTATCCAAATTCGCGGTTCTTGACGGATTAGTATTTAATTCCTTTGTAGGTTGCCGTCCTCGCTGTCTTCGGTCCTCCTTCCTGGTTGTCCTGTGCTGAGTCGATTTCTTCTCCGAAAATCCTTCACTGCATCGTTGAGAAGACGCCCAAAACGTGCTGCTCCCACCTGGTTCAGATGAACTCCATCGTCCGAAAACAAATAGTCATCGTAGTAGAAATTGTCCCAGGTGTCGACGAATCCCACGTTCTCCTTCCTGCAGAGGTTTGCTAGACAACGATTTGTGCTGGTGGCTATGTTGTAAAATCGGCTCTCTACACCGAGCCGGGGGACGATTCCTGAGACGATGATCCTTGATGACTTCTCCTTAAACGACTTGATCAGCTGCTGGTACTTTAAAAGCAAATCTTCCGACCGGGTTCGCTGCACATCGTTGGATCCAACGTGGATGACGTACATTGTATTAGCAGGGGCCAGCTTTGATACTTCGTCAACTGCTGCAACTACGTCATCCACACCACCACCAGGGATACAAAAACGCTTCCTGGTCTTAGGTGCCCTGGCGCAAAACTCTGTGAGCTGACCACGTATCATCGAGTCTCCCACGAGCCGGACTTCTTCTATTTCCTCTTCGTCATCTGAGTCTGCGAGTATCTGGAAACGGTTTTGACACTCGGTAATCGGTATGTGTTTCCTGGTCTTGGGGCAAACGTTGTTCCTCACGACACGGAAGTTGTCTTGAGGGGGAAGAGAGTCACTATTTGTATCTTGAGTATCGGATACATCAGCTGAAGTGGCTACTGTAGGCGTTGAATTGTTGGCAGTTGACGTTGGGGCGTTGGTGGCTGCTGGAGTTGCGGTGACAATTGAAGTTTGTGGTACTCCAACGTTGAGTGTTACAAACTCTTGGAGTGATTCCAGCTTCATGGTGAGGACGTTGATCTTGTTGTAGGCTTCATCTAATTTCACTGTAAAATTCTCTCGTTGCTGGCAGAGCCGGCAGTCTTGAAGATCGATAGTAGCAAACATGGACTCACCAAACCTACCGGCGCAGTTCGCACAAGCGCGAGGCATGGTGACAGTCACTTTCTTCAGATCACTTCACTCACTTAAAAAACAATTCACTCACTTTAAAACACTTCACTCACTTTAAAAACACTTCAATCACTTCAACCGAAAACAAATATGCTGAAATACGCAGAAATAGGTTATCAGGGGTGATAGCCTAACCGAAAACAAAAATGTTGAGATACGCAGAATTAGGCTTCCAGGGGCGATAGCCTAACCAAAAGTTTTTTTAAAAATTGAAATACGCAATAATAGGCTACCAGC
>JBAKBP010040727.1:0-13159 GCA_037953745.1 Lithodes maja | reverse complement strand
GGCGGACTCGGCAAATAGTCTTTCATAATAGCAGCTTGACCAGTAGATCACTTAGCCTCATCCCAATTTGCATGATGGTTTTGTCTTTGTTTATGTTTATATATACATATATATATATGTATATATATATACATATAAGGAAGAAGTCACAAATCCTTCATATTGTTACATCTTCAGGGGACAAACATTATCTGTCTGTCCCCTGAAGATGTAACAACATAAAAGCGCTTGGGGCTCTGTGTTTTGTTTCATCTTCCCTGTGGATAGTCTGCATCTTTTGGTTCATGTGTTGCTGTGTTTTTTTTTTGCACATAACCACAAACGTCAAATTACAAGTTTCACTTATCAATGAGTAGGTTAGATGATCAACATCTGGTATCCTCCATCCAAGAGAAGTAGAAATGAAGGAGTTGAGAAATGCAATGTACTTAAGACTGGCCCAAACCCCTATACCGGATTTAATAGCATAGATAATGTGGTTAGGGGAAAATGGAATTGTATAAAGCAAAGTGTTCTGCAATATAGTTTAGAGTGGTAAGGAGGGGACGGAAAACTGGGGAAAAGCTTCTATTGCCAATTTAATTGCATATCTGATGTGGTTGGGATAAATGGAATGGCATGAAGCAAAGGTTCAGCAATATAGTTTTAAAGTGGTAGGGAGGGGAAGGGGAAGAACAAATACAAACTAAATTTGTGGTGAGGAGAGCAAATGGGGAGAGTGTTTTTTTTTGGTATGTGTATGAAGGAGATAAAAGGCAGGTTGTCTATAACGAGTGTCTCCCACAAAGCCAAAAGAGAGACAGAGCCAAATTCAAGGGACGCTGGGGTCAAAATGTCTGGACACATGACGAAGGCCCTGAACTCCCTCACGGTTTGTACTCCATGCAAGGTGTCAAACCAAAACAACGCCCTTCTTCATAGTCCTTATCATTATATATGCACAATTATAGTTATGATTTACAGTTCTAGATCAACCAAAGTGCTGTCTCTTCAACAACAAAATATATATAAATAAATGAATATATATATAATAATAATAATAATAATAATAATAATAATAATCTATCTATCTATCTATTGCCAGACGCCTTACTCCCCTTAATGGGGGTGGCCATACACAAAATGCCCCCAAGCAAACCTATCCCCTGTAAGAAGGACAACCCATGCCAGTTTACTGAAGGACTTACAGGATTGACCACTCAATTTAGGGACCCTAAATTGAGTGGTCAATCCTGTAAGTCTGACTCCGAGGCCTTTTATGTATTTTTTAGCACTATTTTTCTACAGTGGTGTGCGGCTAATCCATCCACTAACCTGCTTCACCCTAAGATAGCAGTACTGATTTGTATAAGGCTTACTCCCCTAGACAGGTTGCCGACCAAGGCTGACGAGTCCCATCAACCCCGATTTGTATAAGGTTATCTCCCCTAGATGGGTTGCCGACCAAGGCTAACGAGTCCCATCCACCCAAGAGTCCCATCCACCCAAGAGAAATAAATAATAATAATAATAATATTAATAAATAAATAAAAAATAAATAAATACAAACAAATTGTTATCAATAAGTGGGTTTTTTTTTCCATTTCTACCCGTATAGGAAGAACTTAAGTACCCCAAATCTGTGAATAAATGTATGTCAGGTAATAATAAAGTAGTAATATTATAGTAGTAGTAGTAGTAGTAGTAGTAGTAGTAGTAGTAACTGTATTAGCAGTAGTTCAATTCAATTCAATTCAATTCAATTCCTATATTTCATAATATAGGCTACATTATATAACATATATTACATAGCGGATGAGTAGTAAAGTATCAATACAATACAAGTATATACAATAGATAACAGTGTGAGTGTGTTACTATTAAAGTAGTTTTGTTTTTTACACAAATGTTTATACAGAAATGAATTGTATAGCGACTGCTAAACGTATTCTCCCTTAGCTGACAAAAATATAAAATATAAATTATTAAAACAACAAATTAGTCGTAAATGCAAACTGCTAAAATTAGTACAAAACTCAAAATAGATAATACATGATTATCCAATAGATTGAATAACATGAGAGATAAATATAGAATTTAAGCAACATACTAGTATTAGTGACAATAATTATAATTACAAATTAAAATTCAAAATTTACTTAAAAAAATCAAAATATAGTCAAACATAACCCGTCTAAAATGAATAGAAGTAGATAAAATTTGATTTAAATGGTAAAACTATAAATGAGTAAGAGTCAGTACATCACAGTAAAATGTAATCTAGATTTTGATCACGTAATCAAAATTATAATAAAAACTTGCATTATAAAAAATAAAAAAGTAGTAGTAGCAGTAGTAGTAATGGTAGTAGCGGTAGTAGTAGCAGTAGTAGTAGTAGTAGTAGTAATGGTGGTAGCGGTAGTAGTAGCAGTAGTAGTAATGGTGGTAGCGGTAGTAGTAGCAGTAGTAGTAATGGTGGTAGCGGTAGCAGTAGTAGTAGTAGTAGTAGCAGTAGATTGGGAGGGATGGGAATCATCGACCCAGTGAAGAGGACGGTAACGGAATACCAGAACTCAGTAAAGATAACAGGATCTCTCACTGACCGTATCATAGCACAAGATTCTGACGGTGAAGTAGACCAGGCAGACATCTACAACATCAGAAAGGCCATCACGTCCGAGAGGCAAAACTCACAGAAAAATGACCTGGCACAATTGATGGGACAACTTCACCCGAGACAAACAAGAAAACTACAAATAGCACAAGAAACGGGCGCTTCAAATTGGCTGACAACACTACCAATCAAGGCAAAAAGCTTCAATCTCAACAAACAAGAATTTAATGATGCTATTGCACTGAGGTATGATTGGCCGATTGAAGGACTGCCCGATCGATGCGTTTGTGGAACCATCAACGATGCAGACCACACCATGATATGTAAGAAAGGAGGATTCATCAGCATCAGGCACGATGAAGTAAGAGATGTAACAGCGAACATGCTCAGGGAGGTGTGTAGAGATGTGGTGAGCGAACCATCACTCATTCCCTTAGATGGAGAGATCATGCAGCACAGGACGGCCAACACATCCACTGAAGCAAGATTGGACGTCAGTGCAAGAGGCTTTTGGACAAATGCACAGCGAGCGTTCTTTGACATAAGAGTATTTGACCCAATAGCACACAGCTACAGCGAGCTGTCTCTGGAGGCTGCACACAAGAGGAACAAACGAGAGAAGGTCAGGACATATGGAGAAAGGATCTTACACGTCGAACATGGCAGCTTTACCCCACTAGTCTTCACCACATCAGGAGGGATGGGACCCAGGGCCCAGTGCTTCTATTCAAGGCTAGCAGAGATCATCGCAGAGAAAAAGCAACAGCCTAGGAGCCACGTCGTAGCCTGGATGAGATGCCGTCTATCTTTCTCATTGCTCAGATCAGCACTACTATGCCTGCGGGGAACAAGAAGGTCTGCACCACAACCAGTGACGGTGGCAGAAGTAGACTACGAGGCAGCAGTGGCAGAGGGTCGCATAGGAAGGAGACTGGATTGAAGTTGCATGGTGTAGAATAGTAGTATCTGATGCTTGTGAAATTTAGTATGTGTACAATATTAAATATATGGTAGTGGTGGTGGTGATGGTGGAGGTGGTGATGGTAGTAGTAGTAACATGAAATGTATGAAAAATATTAAATAAAAATCAATGTAGTAGTAGGAATCCACGATGATGAGTCTGAGTGCTTACCCCGGAATAGGAAGTAGCTGAATGACAACGAAGTCAGGCGCTTTGATGACTATTCTGACCTGGTCTAGGGTCCAAAGAGGGGATGCACAGACTGAGTGGTTTAATTAAAAAAAAAAAAAAAAAAAAAAAAAAAAAAAAAAAAAAAAGTAGTAGCAGTAGTAGTAATGGTAGCGGTAGTAGTAGCAGTAGTAGTAGCAGTAGTAGTAATGGTGGTAGCGGTAGTAGTATCAGTAGTAGTAATGGTGGTAGCGGTAGTAGTAGTAGTAGTAGTAGTAGTAGCAGTAGTAGTAGCAGTAGTAGTAACGAAGAGCCCGAGAAGCACACAGGGAGGTGGGACCACAGAGGGAAGCAGCCCTGGAGAGACCCGCAGAAGTTGATGGCAGAGGAGGACCCCTTCAATGGAAAGGACTACGGGGAGAGGAGGTAAAAATGTGGACAGAGGCAGCTTACTCAGAAATTGTAGATTGGTCTGCACACAGTTTATTCAACCCACCTAAATGTGACGCCACCACCAAACTGTTGACAGAGATGAAAAAGCTCATTTATAACTATGTCTATGACAGATCTTTAGCCCCGTATGCTCTCAAGTTATTTTTCAGCATTCCACATCTCTTCTTGCAAAAAACTCACCGCAATTCTAGACAAGCGGAAAACGTGACAGCGCTAACAAATAGAGTGAAACTGTGGAATGATAACAAGATGGATGACTTACTCAGTGAAGCCAGAGCATTACAAGAGAGACAAGGCAGACGGCAACACAAAAGAGAAAACACTGAGGACAAGGCCAGGAGATTCGGCGACCAGATGAGACAAGGTAAAGTGGCACCTGCAATACGATCGCTGACAAAGGAGGCAGCTGGTGGGCTGTTGCCTATCACAAGAGATACCATCAAGCTGCTGGAAGAGAAACATCCGCAACCTAGTATATCCGAGAGTCAGAAGCTAGAGGGGGCTTATATACCACCGAACCCCGTCATCTACGAACAAATCACAGGCGAGAAGATTTGGAAAAAGGCTCTAGGGACCCAAGGCAGTGCAGGACCCTCAGGGATGGATGCAAACGGTTGGAGAACAATCACTGAGCAGCACACTTTTCGGAGTTGCAGAGACCGACTTACGCAGGGCGCTGGCAGATCTTGCAAGAAAAATGGCCACTCAAGATTGTCAACACTTGGAGGCCTACACAGCTTGTCGTCTAATACCGTTGGACAAGAATCCAGGGTGCAGACCTGTAGGGGTGGGTGAAGTGTTGAGAAGAATCATCGGAAAATGCATAATGGAGGTGGTGAAGGACGATGTGCGGTCAGCGGCTGGAAATCTCCAAGTGTGTGCTGGCCACCAAGCAGGGGGAGAGGCAACAATTCATGCAATAAGAGAAATATATGAGCAAGAAGAATGTGAAGCCGTGCTGTTAGTGGATGCATCAAATGCCTTTAACACCATCAACAGAAAGACAGCAATTCACAACATCAAGGTAAAATGCCCCAGCTTAGCCACCTATGTAGAGAATACCTATAAACAGCCTGCAGACCTCTTCATAGTAAACAACCAAAACTCACGACGTGGAACGGCACTGAAATCAATGGAAGGAACCACACAAGGGGACCCAGTAGCAATGGCGATGTACGCATTAGTGGGGAGATTGTAGGCACCAATCGATCAGGGCTAGACCCAGGTGAGGTTATAGGCATGTGATAAAGAGTCGCTGGAACTCCTGTTTCACTTGCTTGGCCTCTCTTACTGATTTTCTTTGTGCCTCATTTACACTGAGAGCAATCCAGCTAGCTCTCACAAACACCTCCTCCTCCTATCCACTTCACTACACTAACATGCACACCACACTTCATTCTTCCACACCAAAATTAAAAACAAAAAAAATGATGAATTATAGCCCAGCCTCGGAGTCCCCAGGGGGGGGGACCATAAATGCCCCCTCACCCGACCGACCATCCCCTGACGACCCCACACAATTACCTGGACCTCGGCCTGTTACTCTTTCTATTAATTTCTGCAACATTCGCGGACTTTCCTCTAACTTTCACTCTGTTGAGCACCATCTCTCCTCCTACAAACCTGATCTTCTCTTCCTCACCGAAACTCAGGTGTCTGTAGCAACATCCAGCAACCCCTTCTCTGTATCCTCCTACTTTCTCTATCCTAGTTTCAAAGCCAAAGGCGGATGTTGTGCATATGTGCACAACAAACTCACTTGCTCTCGTGTTCCCGATTTCGACTCCTCTGAATTCTCAACTTTATGGCTCAAACTTTCCTGTCATTCTCTTACTAAATATTTCTGTGCTGTCTATCTTTCCCCTAACTCTACCAACTTTCCCAAATTCTTTGACTATCTAAACTCTACAGTGGAACACATTCTATCCATTTCTCCTTTCTCAGAAATCTCCCTCTTAGGAGATTTCAACGTTCACCACCGCCATTGGCTCTCCTCTCACACTACTGATCCACCTGGTGAACAAGCCTACGTCTTTTCTATCCTAAATGACCTAGAGCAGTTAGTTCAGCAACCCACCCGTATCCCGGATCGCATCGGAGATCGGCCCAACATTCTTGACCTGTTTCTAACTTCTAACCCTTCTTCTTATACTGTCGATCTTTTCTCTCCTTTGGGCTCCTCCGACCATAAACTTATCTCTGTCACCTGTCCTATCTCTCCAGTACAGCCACCCGATCCTCCTAGCCGGCGGCGCTTGTGGCACTTTGGCGCTGCCGACTGGGAGGCTCTTCGGCAGTACTTCTTTGATTTCCCATGGAATGATTTCTGCTTCCATGGCCGAGGACCCTCGGAGAGTGCTGAACGCATTACCGAGGTAATCCTATCGGGCATGGAAGCATACATTCCATTTTCTTTCTCTCAGACTAATGCTAAAAAATCTTGGTTTACTCACGCCTGTTCTACTGCTGTCCGCAATAAGGAGGAAGCATTCAAACGGTACCGACGCCTTAAAACTCAAGACTCTCATTCTTCATATGTTTCTGCCCGGAATCAAGCCAAATCTGTTCTTCGACTTGCCAAACACTCTTTCATCAATAATAAATGCACTGAACTATCCAACTCTAGCTCTTCCCAAGCTTTCTGGCATCTAGCCAAAAACCTCTCCAACAATTTCTCTTCCTCGTCTTTCCCTCCCCTTTCCCACTCTGATGGCTCAACCATCACTTCTTCCTCTGACAAAGCTAAACTCTTCGCTCAAACTTTTGCTAGAAACTCCACCTTGGATGATTCCGGTGCTATTCCTCCCTCTCCGCCCTCCTCTCTCTTACTTATGCCTAATATCCTAATCTCTTCTAAAGATGTACTTTTTACCCTCTCTGGGCTTAACACTAATAAGGCGTACGGTCCGGACGGTGTTCCTCCTGTTGTTCTCAAAAACTGTGCTTCCGTGCTGACTCCCTGCCTAGGCAAACTCTTTCGTCTCTGTCTATCCTCTAACGTCTTCCCTTCATGCTGGAAGTTTGCTCACATTCAACCTGTCCCAAAGAAGGGTGACCGCTCTCAACCCTCCAACTATCGTCCAATTGCTCTTATCTCTTGTCTTTCTAAAGTTTTTGAAACTATTCTTGCTTCCAAATTTCTTAAGCATTTCTCTTCTCATAATCTGCTCTCAGATCGCCAGTATGGCTTCCTTAAGGGTCGCTCTACTGGTGATCTTCTTTCATATCTTACTAACTCTTGGTCATCCTCCTTTCGGGACTTCGGTGAGACTTTTTCTATTGCACTTGACATATCGAAAGCCTTCGATAGAGTCTGGCATAAATCTTTAATTTCTAAACTACCCTCCTTCGGTTTCTATCCCTCCATCTGTGCCTTTGTCTCTAATTTCCTTTCCGGCCGTTCCATAGCCGCGGTTGTGGACGGCCATTGTTCACTTCCTCACCCTATAAACTCCGGTGTTCCTCAGGGCTCTGTCCTATCTCCTATTCTCTTTCTAATTTTTATAAATGATCTCCTTAACTGTACCTTAATTCCCATCCATTCATACGCAGACGACTCAACCTTACACTACTCCATTAGTTTTTCAGAACGCCCCAGCCAGCAATCTCTCAACAACAAACGTAATGAAGCCATAGAACTCTTAAATTCTGATCTAAATACAATTTCCAATTGGGGCAGAGAAAACCTTGTTAACTTTAATGCTTCCAAAACCCAATTTCTCCATCTATCTACCCGTCAGGATCTCCCAGCGGACTATCCCTTATTCTTCAACAATACAAAAATCAACCCTTCATCTTCTCTCAATATTCTTGGTGTCTCTTTTTCTTCTGCTCTCATTTGGAAGGACCATATTACCAGTCTTGCTAAGGCAGCCTCCCAGAAGCTGGGTGTGCTCAACCGCCTTAGGGGGTTCTTTTCCCCTGCACAGCTTCTTGCTCTGTACAGGGGCATAGTGCGCCCTTGTATTGAGTATTGTTCACATGTGTGGGGAGGTTCCTCTCACACCGCTCTCCTAGACAAAGTTGAAAGGAAGGGCTTTCGTATCATTAACTCCCGTCCACTCACCAACTCTCTGCAATCTCTCTCTCTCCGCCGCAATGTTGCATCTCTCTCGCTATTCTATCGCTACTATAATAATCAGTGTTCCTCAGAGCTATCCCAGTGCATACCACCTCCTTTACGTAGGGCACGTGGTACCCGTCTTGCAACTCAATCCCACCCCTACTCTGTGCAACTCTCCAACCCAAGAGTGAAACGTTACTCTCAAACTTTCTTCTACTCAACAGCTGAGCTCTGGAACTCTCTCCCAGAATCAGTCTTTCCCTCTTCCTATGACTTAAATTGCTTCAAACTCCGTGTGTCCAGGCATTTTGGCTCGAACGTCCCTTGATTTTGGCCCTGTCACTCTTTCAACTATGGGGGAGGCACTCGCTATAGGCAGTTATGCCTTTTGCCTCCCTCAATCACATAGAAAAAAAAAAAAAAAAAAAAAAGGTCTCTCGGTGTTGCTATCATTAACAAGACATGAGACGACACATGTTAAGCAGGCAGCCTATGCAGATGATCTCACTGGAGCAGGGAAAGTCAATGATCTCAAGAGCTGGTGGGAGCAAGTATCACAAGTGGGACCAGAAATAGGATACTTTCCAAATGCTAGTAAGTCTATACTGATAGTAAAAGCAGAACATTACGAAAATACCTTAGAAGCTTTCAACGGTAGTGATGTGGTCGTAACAAAGGACGGACAGCGTCATCTAGGGGCAGTGATTGGCACAGAAGAGTTCAAGAAGCAATACATGGAAGGGAAGGACAGAGAGTGGGTAAACGAAATAGAAATACTAGCCAAAATTGCAAAGACGGAACCACAGGCTGCATATTCGGCATTAACATATGGGGTCAAACACCGCTGGACCTACTTGATGCATACCATTCCAAACGTGGGTCCACAACTTCAACCGCTAGAAGATGCCATCAGAGACAAACTCATCCCAGCTTGGATGAAGTCCCACACCCCAAATGCTACAGAGAGGGAGTTGCTCGCACTTCCTCCTAGGTTAGGAGGGCTTGGAATCATCAATCCGGTGAGGAGGGCGACAACGGAATACCAGAACTCAGTAAAGATAACAGAATCTCTCACTGAACGCATCGTAGCGCAAGATCCTGATGGCGAAGTGGACCAGGCGGACATCTACAACATCAGAAAGACCATCACGTCAGAGAGGCAAAACTCACAGAAAAATGACCTGGCACAATTGATGCGACAACTTTCCCCGAGACTAACAAGAAAAGTACAAATAGCACAAGAAACGGGTGCTTCAAATTGGCTGACAACACTACCAATCAAGGCAAAAGGCTTCAATCTAAACAAACAAGAATTTAATGATGCTATTGCACTGAGGTATGATTGGCCGATTGAAGGACTGCCCGATCGATGCGTTTGTGTTATCAACAACGATGCAGACCACAGCATGATATGTAAGAAGGGAGGATTCATCAGCATCAGGCACGATGAAGTAAGAGATATAACGGCGAACATGCTCAGGGAGGTGTGTCGAGATGTGGTGCGCGAACCATCACTCATTCCCTTGGAGGGAGAGATCTTGCAGCACAGGACGGCCAACACATCCAACGAAGCACGAGTGGACGTTAGTGCAAGAAGTTTTTGGACAAGAGCACAGCGAGCATTCTTAGACGTAAGAATATTCGACCCAATGGCCCATAGCTACAGCGGGCTGTCTCTGGAGGCTGCACACAAGAGGAATGAACAAGAGAAGGTCAGGGCATATGGGGAAAGGATCTTAAATATCGAACATGGCAGCTTTACCCCACTAGTCTTTACCACATCTGGAGGGATGGGACCTAGGGCCCAGTGCTTCTATTCAAGGCTTGCAGAGATCATCGCAGAGAAGAAGAAACAGCCCAGGAGCCACGTTGTAGCCTGGATGAGGTGCCGTCTATCTTTCTCGTTGCTCAGATCAGCACTACTATGCCTGCGTGGAACAAGACTGTCTGCACCACAACCAGCGACGGTGGCAGAAATGGACTACGAGGCAGCAGTGGCAGAGGGTCGCATAGGAAGGAGACTGGATTGAAGTTTCATGGTGTTGAATAGTAATATCTGATGCTTGTAAAATAAAATGTATGAACAATATTAAATAAAAATCAATGTAGTAGAAAAAAAAAGTAGTAGTAATGGTAGTAGCGGTAGTAGTAGCAGTGGTAGTAATGGTGGCAGCGGTAGTAGTAGCAGTAGTAGTAATGGTGGTAGCGGTAGTAGTAATGGTGGTAGCGGTAGTAGTAGCAGTAGTAGTAGTAATAATAGTAGTAGCAGTAGTAGTAATGGTAGTAGCGGTAGTAGTAGTAATGGTAGTAGCGGTAGTAGTAGTAATGGTAGTAGCGGTAGTAGTAGTAATGGTAGTAGCGGTAGTAGTAGTAATGGTAGTAGCGGTAGTAGTAGTAATGGTAGTAGCGGTAGTAGTAGTAGTGGTATAGCATAAAGTAGCATAGTAGTAGTGGTATAGTAGTACAGTATGTTGTAGTACAAAGGAGTAGTAGTAGTGGTACAATAGTATATAAGTATGTAGTAGTATGTAATAGTATTAGTAGTAGTACTATAGTAGTAGTAGCCAGCATTAAATATAGAGACAAACATGGGCGAGTGAGTGGGGGGTGTTAAGGGGAGGTTTTTAGTTTGTTTTCTACTCCAGCATTCTTAAAATGTCACCCCCTTGACCCTCTTTCAAGATAAATTTGTACATTTTTCGGTAGAAAAATGTCCCGGCTGAAAGCCGGTTCCTCTTATATTACAGGCTCGCTATCGCTCGCCAGGATAAAATCGACACCTAAATGGCACGAAAGGTCTTAACATTGACAGAAATGGGTCGAAAGTTCTTATAATCGTCAAAATAATGGGGCGAACGTCTAAAAATTAGAAAAGCAATGGGGCTAAACATGAGGGAGAAAGGAGTCAAGAAAAAAATCCCTCAAGTGGAAATCTCCCCTTAAAACCAAAAACCAGTGGAGCGAATGATAAGCTATGATAGTACACCAGACTCTCTCTCTCTCTCTCTCTCATCAGTCCTTCCCTTCCCCTCTCTCTCTCACTCACTGTCCCATCATATTTACATAGCCTTTCTCTGTCCTCTCACCAATAATTATGCCCATCTCCACGTATGCTGCTCCACATATTAATTTCCCCAGTATAATTAAGGGGGGGGGGGTGACCTGCATAATTTGATCTCTTGTTCTGGCTTGTATCCATTCGGCTCCAATGAGCCTACCGTTTTAAGAATTTTATCCCCATCCAGGTGTCGATTTACTTCTGATGAGCGATAGCGAGCCAGCATTTTATGGAGAATTTCGGCTTCGCCGGAGACACTTTTCTATCGAAAAATGTACAAACTTACCCTGCTGTCAAAAACATTAGTTTTTAAATATGCTGGCTAGCTACCGCTCACCAGGAAAAAATCGACACCTGGATGGGGATAAACGTCTTAAAACAGTAAGCTGAATAGGGCCGAATGGATACAAAAGAGAGAGAGAGGGAGAAATAGGGAAAAGACGAGGTGGGCCCACTTAAACCTTTTGGTATAATTATGTTATCTGATACATACTCTCAATTATCGACTGAACTAACTTGTCTAATACATTGACTTTCACATTATTAAGAATCCAATGACTCACGGCCCTCTAGGCGAAACATACTAAATTAAATAATACTGATGACTCAAAATGGAAAGTACTACACTGTAAATGAAACACAATATACATTAATTACTCAAGGAAAGACCGGTATAGAAGATCACTGGGTATATTGCGAGTGATTTACATTTCTATCCTTGTATTGTATTGTATGTATGTATGTATGTATGTATATACTGTGACGCACCCAGTGCTTGGCAACGCAACCTGATTGTACTCCTTGGTACTCCACTGTACCGCCCGTGATCTGGCTACCGTCAGCCGCTATGTATATTGAGTGTGACAACTTATAACTATGTTCTTTGTATCTCTGCAAAGGTCTCGTCATGTGCTAACCAGTGGTGGGTTTTGTTTTAAGCCATGTCGAGACCTTCCATTTAATATGTAGTATCAATAGAGAAGTTGATAGATAAGACAATGGGAGTTCAGAGAGAGAGAGTGAGTTAGGCTTCAGAGCAAGAGGGTAGCAACGCGCCACGCTGCCGGGGGGGGGGGGGGGGGGGGTTGCCAGACGTATGGACTGGTTGGCGGCCCTGCGCTTATAGCTAGGCGCGACAGGGTTGGTAGTCCATTGTTGCCTGCCTACGCTGCTTGGGCTGGGCCCATGTTGTCGTACAGCACATTGCCTGGAGGCTGGCTGCGTGTTCCATGACCAGGTTGCCTAGAACCTTTGAGATTCTAACATCCCTTGCCCTCTCTCCCAACTTCTCACGGTTGCACTCTTTCTCTCTGACGACATTACTCTCATTTCATTCTTCTCTCTATTTAAATGCATAACCTTCCCTTGAGGTCCTAAAGGAGTTTCAGCACTCACCTCTCGTATTACTCTTAGGACAAGCATATATTTACATGTATTAGATTTAAGGGGTTAATGTGAACAGCGATCTTCTTGATGAGGATAGTTGGTGAACGTTCTACATGTTCACGAGTTATATGCCCCGCTCATCATCCCATTTGTGACTAGACTGGTGCCATGTGTAAGAGCCCGACCATGCCCAGGAGTTGTCTGTAGAGGGACGAGGACTTAGCCTTGATTTGCATACCGAGCCAGGAGCGAGTGTAGCACCCGAGACTACAGCTCGCTCGTAGTGCCGGTATAGTAGAGTAACGTAATTTATCTGTCCTTGTGTTCTCTACAGTCTTCTCCTGGGTTCTCGCTTTCGGTGCTGGGACTCGTTGTTCCTGTGACTTGGCCTGCTAGCTAGAACACATGGGGATGATGAGTGGGATATATCTTTATTTTACTATGCATTGCAGCTCTCTTTAAGTATATGTATGTAAC
>JBAKBP010040726.1:0-13159 GCA_037953745.1 Lithodes maja | reverse complement strand
CCACCGCCCGTATTCCATGCTGTTGCATTGTTTGCTTAAAGAGATTGGAGGTGAAATTGGACCCCTGATCAGACTGAATCTCCTCCGGGTACCCGTACCTTGAAAAGTACCACAACAAGTTACTGACTACCGTCTTAGCCATGCCGTTTTTCATGGGGTATGCATCGGGGTATCTAGTGGCAACATCCATGATGGTTAACAAAAATTTATTACTAGCCTTTGTGGGAGGGAGGGGACCAACCATGTCAACAACAATCTTACTAAAAGGTGGCCCAATTACAGGAATAGGGTGCAACGGAGCTTTAGGAATAACTTGGTTTGGTTTCCCGACCCGTTGACAAATATCACATGAGTTTATCCAGGACTGCACATGAGACTTCATCCCCGGCCACCAAAACAACTTCCCCAAAGCCGCCACCGTTTTTCTTACCCCCAAATGTCCTGCCAGCGGTGTGTCATGCGCCAAACTCAGTAGGCTATCCCTGCACTCCCGCGGCACCATCAACTGGTCCACTACCCCGGACCCCATCTTCCAGCTACGGTTAGGGTCTTGAAAACGCCGATACAGGATGCCATCTAAATAAAAAAAATCTCCCGGCTGTGCATCACCGTCCTCGTCGAGCTCCACAGCTCCATTAGCACACGTTTGGAGCTCAGGGTCCTCCAGCTGCAACCGACGTATATCTGAGGGTGCCAAGCGATCTAACTGCTCCCGGAGCAATGCATGACCCTCCCCGATACTGAGCTGCTCCCTCTGTCTCTCTCGATGTTCATAACGTTGCTGTCGTGGAGACTCGTCATGCCCAGCCTCGTCACTCTCGATGACAGGCCCAGGGGCTACTCCAGAACTAAGTAATGGTGCTAATACTGAATCACCCAGGAGAGCCGCCGAGTCAAAACTCTTAAAACCAACTCCAGCTTTAGCCTCCTCCTGTTGATCGTTCCTCTGCTGGTCTGAAGACGGAGGACTAGGCTGTGACACTTTAGCTGCCCGAGCTCGGGTGACAGCACACGCCATGGGTTGTGCCTGGCACCGCTCGACCCACTCTCGCTCTTCCCTACTCACGTCGGCCGGCCTCTCGGCAACGACTAAGGGTAGAACCTCAGAAGCGGGCATTGCAAAGTCGTTGCCGAGAAGAAGGTCGACGCCCTCCACTGGCAGTTTCTCCACAATCCCAACATCCAATTCACGTGCCACACCATCCACCTCCAACTCCAACCGCACCAGCGGGTATGACCGAGTTGCATTAATACCCTGCACCACCACCACCCGAGCCGCATTTATAGGGTAGCCAGTCAAGTTTTTCATCAAAGTCTGGGAAGCACCTGTATCACGCAAGACCTCTACTCCATGCTTGCGCCCCGCCCACATCACGCAACCCCGTCCTCTATGGTCGCAAAAAACATCCTGAGCAGGGTTCGAGCCTCCCAGGTGCTTCTGCATTGGCTGTGCCTCAGCCTCTGACGAACTGCCCCGGGCAAACTCAGAAGGCTTCAGAGACACACCAATGTTGCAGGCCAAAGACACAGCTGCTGTAGGTGGTTTGCTAGGACAGACTCTTGCAAAGTGCCCCTTTTTATGACATTGATAACACTCTAACTCCCCTTTGGGCTTCCCTTGGTACTGGGAAGGGCCCGGCCCCTTCTTAAATGGGACGGTGCTAGTCTTGTGGTCAGTCTTGGTATCATAACTCTTGTACTTGTTTGCATAAGATATATTACTAACTCGGGGGGGTGGGGCGTCACGCCCCTTGTTACCTGCCTCACTACGCTGGGCAGACCCGCACCCACGAATTAATGATAGCCGGAGGTCAGCCATCTCAGCTGCCTCCTGTAGAGTTTTTGGATTCTTTTCTTTAATAGTTAAAGTCATTTCTGCACCTGTACACTTATAAAACTGCTCGAGCAGAAACAGCTCAGTCAACTGTTCGGCCGTCTCAGCTTTCTCAGAACGTGTCCAGTTTGTAAGTGCATCTTTTAAGTCCCGGGCATGTTCAAGAAAGGTCGCCTCCC
Source organism: Lithodes maja (assembly GCA_037953745.1). NCBI lineage: Eukaryota > Metazoa > Arthropoda > Malacostraca > Decapoda > Lithodidae > Lithodes > Lithodes maja. The sequence continues at coordinate 11,146 of JBAKBP010040726.1, read as the reverse complement.
TAGTCTTTGTAACACCCCGAAACTTCAATCGATATGTTTCTGGTTGCAACTCGTATGCCCGTAGGACAGCTCTCTTCAATTCTGGGTAGTCAATGCAAGACTCTAAAGGCAGTGCATCATAAGCCTTCAGACCCTTACCCGTAAGTCTGGAGGAGACTAGAGCTGCCCACTTCTCTTCAGGCCAATTATGCTCCCTACACTTCTTCTCAAAACGATTAAAAAATTCTGTGACTTCAGTTTCACTAAATGCCGGCACCAATTTGACTAAGTGGGACAAGGACTGTTCTCTTACTTGGCCCTCACGGCCCATCCGAATCCCTGTCGACTCTGCACGAGTCTTATCTAAATCTATTTGAGCACAATATTTCTCTGAGTCGTACCTAAGCTCAGCCTCGTGCCTCCTAATCTCAGCCTCAATCTCCTTCTCCTGCTTCCTAGTCTCAGCCTCAATCTCCTTCTCATGCCTCCTAGACTCATTCTCCATCTCCTGCTTCCTAACCTCATTCTCCATCTTAGCAAGCTCGAGTTTAAATATCATCTCAGGAGACAGGCCGGAAGAGGGAGCTGCCACTACTGAAGGAGGGGGGGCAAGAACTGGGGAACCACCATACGCACCGCCCGAGGGCACTCCAATCTTCCAATGCTCATCCCTCTGTGGGAGAGTGCTAACCTCCGGCAACTGAGTGGACGGCACTGTGGGAGTCGAGTGAGAGGGGATCTGGGGAGGAACCCCCCCAAACGCCCTCTCCTCCGAAACCCCATGTCGCCCACGCAACACCCAGGAAATCAGCTCCCCCTTGGACATCGCTGCTACATTGGATCTGCCCAAAACCTGGGCTATCAGGCGCAAGCCATAAACATTCACCCCAGTCAGCCTCTCCTCCGTCACATGGTACTGCTTACTCACAAAAAGTCTAGCATCCTCCTCACTAGTTACTAACGGCACCTCCTCACTTAGCATCTCTCGCTCCTCGTCAGTACTAGGGCCCGACATACTGAAGTTCACCAAAAAATTCTCGAGACAAAAGTGTTAAACTCCCTTATGCAAGCACTAATTACTAAATTAACTGGAGTCTCTTAAATGCTCTCCTAATTGCCTTACAAAAAAAAAAATATTCTTCAATATGTACGCTAAAGTACGAACAAACAAATGTTGTACAACTCTGCAAAAAATTATACTGTTCACAAAATCCTAAGCAAGGTCGCCATTTGTTACGACCGGGCACTCGGGTACACTAGGGCTCTTACACAGGACTCGAGTATGGCTCGCTGCCACAACGGAAACACACGATCCCAACCCCAGAGTACTGCCAGCCGAACAAAAAACGCCACTACCCTCCAGAGTTCTATCTGCTATAACGGGGTATACAAGAACTCGGTACTAGCGTTTCACACAACAGACTAATAGCAAGACGGGAGTTATCTAGTCTGGTCAACAATCAAACAAAGAAGAAAGTACTACAACACTAAAGAATAGTGTTGGCCGAAGCCGAAGTAATCCACCCTTGAACTAAGAACTTAAGAAGTCCTCCACCCTCTACTTCGGATCGGCACTATTACGTTACGTTAAACAATAGTCCTCGAGCATCAAGCAAGGAATCTTCTGATAAGTTAGATGCTTCTCGAATACTCATAAGAAGTAAGTATCGGATTTTGAACAGCAATTTAATGAATAACTCACTGGTAATTAAAGGCTTTAAATTGACATAAGAAGAATTATAAGAATAAGCAATAGGATATGGCAAACATTAAGAAGAAGTACTCCGACAATGCACTGGCAATAGCCTACTAAGATTGTGCTCGTGGGCCACTAATCTCTGAAGTAGCTAAGCGTGCCACACATGAAATCAATAGTGCTTAAACAATAATATACATAAGGAGAAGCTTCAATACTATACTGTATCTGCTGGTCGAGCAAAGTCTAGCTGGGATATCTAAGGTTAAGAGACAATGGCTGAGCAAGCGGCTCGTAGCCTAGCGAGGTCCTTAAGACTGTGCGGCCAAATTACGGTAATTGACGGGATGCTCTCTTGAGAGATCCAGATCACTAGTATCTGGTTCTCTCCTGGCGATCCTCTCAAAGTCAAGCAAATGAGATAGCACAGTGTTGGTTGGCACAGGCAAAAGCCCTCACTCGCAACACAGTGCTAAACTCCCACGGTACACAGTCAGAAAGACCACCTAGGCGTTCCACGTCTCCGTTGCAATTGTACTGGTTCAACCGCAACCTAGTACTCATAGGAAATCACAACTCAGAAACCCTATCCCAGTCTAGTATTGCCTAAACCAGCAGAAAACAGGAACATGAATAATCGCACACAGGGAAATGCATATACGAGTGCAACAAACATCAATCAATCCTATTCTAGTTAACCCTTCCAAAAATAGGCTATCTAACAGGCACTTATCTCGTGAGAACTCAAGCGATAATACTTTGGCTGACTAAATCTGCACCAAAGGGGTCATGGAGGTTAAACAGGGACGAGAAGAGAAGAAGATAGGCTGTTCAGAGAGTAGAGAAAGTTCACATCAGTCGGAAGAATATGGATAGTTGCAAGGGATATGAGAAGTCGCTTTGCCTGATGAGTTCTGAAGAATGGTGGCAAGAACCTCTCTTTTTATACTCGGCCCTCTAGCGGCATATCTCAAACTACTTAAGGACCGCCCACTGGCAATCATGACGTCATATTCTCTCTCAATCTGGGATCGACAAAGGATTTCCCACGCGCTGAGAGTACAAAGGAGTACAAAGGAAATCAAGCAACAACAGATCTAGTGACCCTTCTAGGCTGCTTGTCCTCCAAAACATTGAGGATCAAGTGTCCAAACAGTGGTTTAGAGTGGGTAAGGGAACATTGGAAAGGGAACTACTGCCCTGCCACTAACGTGGCAGGACTAGGAAGTTAGTAGGGGACATATGGGTTAGTAACTGAGGGGAGGATAAAGTTATTCATTTACAAACGCAGTCAGTCGCGGGTTTGATGCGAGATATTTGTCTAGGCGGAATTTAAATGAATCAACGGTGCTGCAGTCTATAACGTTTCGGGGAAGCCCATTCCACAAGTTGACAACTCGATTGAAGAAGAAATTCTTAGATTCGTGCGAGTTAAAAGATTTACCAATAATTTTGCAACCGTTTCCCCGTGTGTAATTAGATTGGTTGATAGTGAAGTACTTACTACAGTTCATATTGTCGATGCCTTTGATGATTTTGAACACTTGAATTAAGTCGCCTCTTAATCTGCGCTGGGTTAAAGGAAATAGATTTAATTCTCTAAGACGCTCTTCGTATGGTTTGTTCTTTAGGCTAGGTATCATTTTGGTAACTCTACGTTGAACTCGTTCTAGCTTGTTTATATCTTTTTGGTAATAAGGGCACCAGGATTGAACGCAGTATTCCAGAAGAGGGCGGACTAAGGAATTGTAAAGGGTTAGGATAACTTCTTTGGATTTATGCTCAAATGACCTGCCTATAAAGCCAATTATTTTGTTTGCCTTCTTAACAACTTCTGAACATTGTTGACTCGGTTTTAGGTTACTCGATATTGTTACTCCCAGATCAGTTTCTCTGTTTACATTCTTAAGCTGAGTGCCATTCATCGAATAGTTTGCTTTCTCATTTAGGTATCCGACATGTAGTACTTTACATTTATCCGCATTGAAACTCATTTGCCAAATTTGGGCCCAACATGACAATTTATCTAGATTGTGTTGCATATCGTCAACTTGTTCTTTTGAGAGTACGCTATTTGCAATTTTTGTATCGTCAGCAAATTTTGAGATTGTGCAGGTGAGACCCTCATCTATGTCGTTGATGTAAATTAGAAAGAGAATTGGTCCTAGTACCGATCCCTGGGGTACCCCGCTACTTACATTGGTCCATTTAGATGCCTTACCGTTTATGACTACTCTTTGCTTTCTGTTGTTGAGCCAATTTTCTATCCATTTCAACACACCGTCTTGTATTCCATGCGCTTTTAGTTTTAGCAGTAAACGTTTGTGGGGAACTTTGTCAAAAGCCTTTTGAAAATCAAGGTATATAATATCTACAGCTTTACTCTCATCGTAGAGGTTGAGGATATCGTGGAAGAAGTCTAAGAGGTTTGTTAAACAGGAACGTTTTTTACGAAAGCCGTGTTGAGTATCTTTAAGTATGTTATTTTCCTCTAAGTGATTTACGAGTCTGTCTCGTATGACCGTTTCTAGCATTTTACATACAACTGAGGTTAAGCTAATTGGACGATAGTTACTGGGTAGGGATTTGCTGCCTTTTTTGAATATCGGTGTTACGTTGGCTAGCTTCCACTGATCAGGCATAGTTCCAGACTGCAAGGATTTATTGAATAGTAATGTCAGTGGTTTGGAGAGCTCATTCTTAGCTTCCTTTAGAACTCTAGGCGAGATTGTATCAGGTCCTGGCGTTTTATTTACTTTGAGTTTATCTAAACAATTCAATACTTCTCTCTCTGTAACGGTAATATTGCTTAGAAGATCTGAATTATCAATCTGAATCGGCGATGGTGTAGGGATATCACTGAGGTCTTCGGTTGTAAAAACTGATGCAAAGAAGGTATTGAGGGCATTACTCATTTGTACTTCGTCTTTGGTGTATTCTCCTTTTTCATCGACTAACGGTCCAACAGTTGAAGTAACTACTTTTTTCTTTCTGATATAACTATAGAATTCTTTCGGGTTTGTTTTACTTTGATTCGCAATATGTAACTCTAAGGTCTTTTTACTTTGCTTAATTAACTTTTTGGCTTTGCGTCGTAGCTCTACAAATTTCACCTGTTCTTCGTCATTTTGTGAGGATTTTAATCTATCATTAGCAAATTTTTTAGCAAGCAGGCAGTTTGAAATATCTTTATTCCACCATTTGGGCTTATTATTATGGCCTGGACGCCGTATTTTCGATGGTATGCAGTCTTGCACTGCTTTTAGGTAAGTGGTTTCGAATAACTTCCAAGATGTATTTATATCGTTATTGTTAATTAAAAAGCTCCAGTCAGTTTCTTTAAACATAGCTCTAAGTTTATGGAAGTTTGCTTTCTTGAAATTAGGGACTTTTTCGATGCTACTATTTGGTTCGTTACTAGTAAACTTTAAAGTGAAAGTTATCGTACGATGGTCGCTGTTACTGAATTCATCACCAACATTCAAATTCTCTATCAATTCTTCTTTTGTTGCAAGTACAATGTCAAGAACGTTATTACCACGGGTCGGCGTTCGAACAAATTGATAAAGCGAACTCTCTTGCAAGTTCGTATACAAGTCATGTCCGGAGTGTGAAGTAAGAGTATCGCCCCACTTGGTCACAGGTAAATTAAAGTCGCCAAAAATTACGGTATCTTGTGAGTTACTTACATCTGCAATTTGTTCGTAAATTTCTCGGTCAGTTTGCACTGATTGAGCTGGAGGTCTGTATATTAACGCAAGTATTATTTTTGTACCTTTATTATTCTTTATTAGCACAAAAGATGTGTCGACGTTCACAATTTGAGGTTTTGACACGAGGGTCGGGTTAAGACTTTCTTTGATATAAAATAAAACGCCACCTCCATTTTTATTTATTCGGCTGTTCTCAAACATTACATAACCGGGAAGTGAATACTCTGCTAAAAAGTCTCTATCTTCTGTATTGAGCCAAGATTCTGTTATGCCAATCACAGAGGGAGGAAGGGAGGAGGGAGGAGGGAATTAGGCCTATCTGCCCGCGTGGCGCACTCACTGGTCCCCGTTACGTAATATCTCTCTCTCTCTCCTCTCATCATTACATATAAGTCCCACACACAATACTTATAACTAATGATATAAAATAGAACTCGTTGACTCAGATGAAAACAAAATACATATTTATAATACTTATAGTACAACGGCTCACATAAACTAAGTTAGGAAACTCTACACAGACTACAGCCAAAGTTCCTGCCCTGACGATCCTAGCGAGAGTGGGGCCTGACTGGGCGTTCTGTACAGCATGCTCATACTCGACATGCGTCACAACACATACACAGCAGATGACGGCTCTTGCATTGATACTAATGATTATGTAAAAGATCTTGGTATTACACTCAGTCGAGATGGTACATTTGGAATGCATATAACCAATGTGGCAAAGAATGCTCGTAACCAAGCTGGATGGATCCTACGAACCTTCCGAACACGTGACATGATCCCCATGCTGACGCTCTACAAGTCACTGGTCATTCCACTGTTGGAATATTGCTGTCAGCTATGGAGCCCATGGAAGGTGGGAGAGAAGCAATTACTCGAAGCAGTTCAACGCTCATTCACCAATAAAATCTCTGCCGTCCAACACCTAGACTACTGGGGGAGGTTGGAATCTCTCAAGCTTTTCTCATTAGAAAGACGCAGGGACAGATATGCCATCTTATATGTCTACAAAATATTGATTGGCATCACAACCAACAACCTTAATATAGGTTTTCACATCCATCAACGACTGGGCCGTCTCTGCCACATACAGCGGGTACACCCCAGAGCAGCCACCAGAGTTAAGACGCTCAAGGAGAACGCCTTTGCGACACGAGGACCTCTTCTCTTTAACGCCCTACCCAGATATCTGCGTGACTCAACTGAACCAAGTCTCGAGAAATTTAAAAATCAACTGGACAAATTTCTCTGGACACTACCTGATCAACCCAAACTGCCCCACTACCACCTCCGCGCCGCTAGCAACAGCATCATGGACCAGCTGGCGCAGAGACGGGCAGATGGAATGTACTAGTGGTGGCGCATCAGCGTAACCACGGGCGGACAACACTGCCTGCAACTACTACCTACAGGACCTACAGGTACAGGTGTGTGTGTGTGTGTGTGTGTGTGTATCTGAATGTGCTGTACCACTGGGCTGAAAATAATAACATGTCTTTTAATAGCTGCAAATTTGACCTTATTAGGCATGGACCTGATATAAAACTAAAAGAAAATACTATGTACTCATCTCATGATGGAAACAGTATCAATGCAGTGGCCAATATCTGGGGGTTACAATAAGCAGCGACGCAACATTTACCAAACACATCCAAGACATAGTCCATTCTGCTCCTAATCATATAGGTTGGATTCTACGGACGTTTGCCACAAGGAAAGAAAAATCAATGACAATATTATACAAATCTCTAATAATGCCAATCCCCGAGTACTGCTGCCAACTCTGGGACCCGTGGAGGGTTGGAGAACGACAAGCACTCGAAGGCATCCAATGTATATTTACAAACAAGATCTCCTCCGTGCAACATCTCGACTACTGGAGAAGACTTAAAGCACTTGAATTGTACTCGTTAGAGCGACGGCGCGAGCGGTACATCATAATCTACATTTGGAAAATGCTGAATGGCCATGTCCCAAACTTAAACAATGAATCGACAATAAGTGAGAAAATCAGCAAAAGGCGAGGCAGACTCTGTGAATTGGGAAACATCAATAATAGAGCCTTGGCTAGAGTGGTGACTCAAGAGAATGACCTCAATATCGTACCTGGGCCCAACACTCTTTAACGCGCTGCCAAGATATGTGCGAGATGCGGAGTGCTTCTCGGCTGACCAGTTCAAGTGGGTGCTGGACAGGTTCTTCAAGAGTGTCCATGACCAGCCAAAAATTCCCCACTACAACATCAGGGCACCTGGTAACAGCATTCCTGATCAGCTTGCCCTGATGAGGGCAGACGGTAATTTTATTACCGATCTGTCTACCACGGACAGTCCATCTACTGGTCCCCTTGCCCCCGTGTCTTCCACTGGGGGCGGGTACGAGCGGTGGATGACTACTACTGGCGGTGGTGCATCAGCATGACCGAGGGACGACCAGACGTCCTCAACTCATCACCAGTATCACCAGGACCAGGTGTGTGTCTGTGTCTGTGTGTGTGTTGTGTGTGTGTGTGTGTGTTTTTTGTGTGTTGTATAATGTTTGCTCGTGTTGAATCATGTGTGTCATGTTATGTTGAGTTGTGTGTTTGTGGTGTGAGATAAAACAACTAGGTTGACAAAAGTATAAATACACTATACTGTATATATAGAGATTAAAATGTAAAACTTGCAAACTAAACAAACCAAAACTGGGACAAAGACAATATAAAGGCAAAATAACTAATCAAAATCGCTATGTGGAAACAACGCTTACTAAAATACAATTTATGAAATAAAAGAACACAATCCACCACATAGGGTGTACATTACTACATGAGCAAGTTAATTTGTTTCTCAAGCAAAATAATCGCACACATAACAACGCACTATCGTCACGTTCAAGGAATTAGTCAATTTGGGAAGTCCGGGACGTTCTGGTAAATTTTTACTAAACTATACAGTACCGTATATAGAGAGAATGAGATTGAACTAGGCTCTCTAATTTTATATATTCCATCCACTTCATAACTAGACCATCCTGCTTCATCCTACACCCTGCTGTCTCATCCTACACCCTTCTACCTGGTCCTATATCATCCTACACCCTTCTACCTGGTCCTATATCATCCTACACCCTTCTGTTTCATCCTACACCCTTCTACCCCAACCTGCTTCATCCTACACCCTGCTGTCTCATCCTACACCCTTCTACCTGGTCCTATATCATCCTACACCCTTCTACCCCAACCTGCTTCATCCTACACCCTGCTGTCTCATCCTACACCCTTCTACCTGGTCCTATATCATCCTACACTCTTCTGTTTCATCCTACATCCTTCTACCCCAACCTGCTTCATCCTACACCCTTCTACCTGGTCCTATATCATACTACACCCTTCTGTTTCATCCTACACCTTTCTACCCCATCCTGCTTCATCCTACACCCTTCTACCTGGTCCTATATCATCGTACACCCTTCTACCTGGTCCTATATCATCCTACACCCTTCTGTTTCATCCTACACCTTTCTACCCCAACCTGCTTCATCCTACACCCTTCTACCTCATCCTACACCCTTCTACCTGGTCCTATATCATCCTACACCCTTCTGTTTCATCCTACACCCTTCTACCCCATCCTATATCATCCTACACCCTTCTACCTGTCATATACCATCCTACACCCTTCTGTCTCATCCTACACCCTTCTACCTGTCCTATATCATCCTACACCCTTCTGTCTCATCCTACACACTTCTACCCCAGCCTGCTTCATCCTACACCCTTCTACCTCAATCTACACCCTTCTATTTGGTCCTATATCATCTTACACCCTGCTGTCTCATCCTACACCCTTCTACCTGGTCCTATATCATCCTACACCCTGCTGTCTCATCCTACACCCTGCTGTCTCATCCTACACCCTTCTACCCCCATTCTATATCATCCTACACCTTGCAGTCTCATCCTACACCTTGCAGTCTCATCCTACACCTTTCTGGCTCACCCTACACCCTACTGTCTCGTCCTACACCCTGCTGTCTCATCCTACACCATTGTACCTCATCTTATATCATCCTACACCCTTCTACCTCATACTAGCGCATTATAAGCTCATATGTTTCATCCTACACCCTTCTATATCATCCTAACTCATTGTACACTAACATAGTTTATCCTAAACCCGTCTATAGCAAGCTCATGTTTCACCCTATACCCTTATGCATCATCCTAACTCATTCTAAGCTCACATATTTCATCCTACACCCTTCTACATCATCCTAACTCATTCTAAGCTCATATATTTCACCATAAACCCTTCTACATCATCTTAACTCATTCTACACTCACATATTTCATCCTACACCCTTCTAAACCGTCCTAACTCATTCTAAACTCATATATTTCATCCTACACCCTTCTGCATCATCCCAATTTATTCTACACTCATGTTTCATCCTACACCCTTCTACATCATCCTAACTCATGCTACACTCACATAATTCATCCTACACTCTTCTACATCATCCTAATTCATTATAAGCTCATATATTTCACCATAAACCCTTCTACATCATCTTAACTCATTCTACACTCACATGTTTCATCCTACACCCTTCTAAACCGTCCTAACTCATTCTAAACTCATATATTTCATCCTACACCCTTCTGCATCATCCCAATTTATTCTACACTCATGTTTCATCCTACACCCTTCTACATCATCCTAACTCATGCTACACTCACATAATTCATCCTACACTCTTCTACATCATCCTAACTCATTCTAAGCTCACGTACACTTATCATTCTGCACCATCTAGAGCAATAAATGACCGCTTAGAAAAACGTACCACATTGCATAATAAGACAAAACTGGAGGAATAGAAAACTGAGAATTGGGCTGGAATATCTGTGTTTATATTTGTTTGTTATTAGAATTCGGCTGGAATATCTGTGTTTGTGTTTGTTTGTTAGTTTGTTTGTATTTTAACTTTCAATCAGACGGAGAATCTTGTAATTTTATCAACCCATTTCGGCAGTTTATTCTGGCTATCATTAGGCGACTTTATTCAGCTTAGGAAGGGTCTGTGGGGGTCAGGAGCGTAATCGAGTCGGTTTTGAGCCCCATAGATCCTCAGAAGTCCTTCCTAAGATTAATACAAACGCTTAATGATAGCCAGAATGAAATGAAGAAATACGTCCCTGTTTACTGAAAGGGTTAATGTTGCCACCAGAGGATTTTATGCAGCTTAAGGGGAGGAAGACCGTTTTTCTGGTCCCCTTTCTCCCTCGTGTTTAATCCCATTAGTTTTGAGATTTTTAGACGTTCGGCCCATTTGTTTGGCGATTTTAAGGCCTTTCGTCCCATTTTGTTATACATGGTAAGACCTATCGTGCCATTTAGGTGTCGATTTTTTCATGGCGAGCGATAGCGAGCCTGAATGAATGAATGTATAGGCCCAAAAAGCAGTCAGTGACCCCTTAACCCCTTGAGGATGAGGACGCGTTTTGACACTTTATTCTGACTATCATTAGACGAATTTATTCAGATTAGGAAGGGTATTATGGACGTCAGAGGGCTACATGAGATAGTTTTTACCCTTTTAACTCCCACAGATCCTTCCTAAACTGCATACAATCGTCTAATGATAGCCAAAATAAACTGTTAAAACGCGCCAGAGCTTCAAGGGGTTAAGAAGGACCTCTAAAAATAAATGGATTACATAATACTTAAGGGGAGGTTTTTAGTGTGTTTCCTAGACCTCCATCAAG
>JBAKBP010040725.1:5000-13159 GCA_037953745.1 Lithodes maja | reverse complement strand
CTGATGGCACAACCATCACTTCTTCCTCTGACGAAGCTGAACTCTTCACTCAAACTTTTGCAAGAAACTCCACCTCGGATGATTCCGGTGCTATTCCTCCCTCTCCACCCCCTTCTATCCTACCTATGCGGCATGCCTAATATCTTAATCTCCTCTAAAGATGTATTTTCTACCCTCTCTGAGCTTAATACTAAGAAGGCGTACGGTCCGGACGGTGTTCCTCCGTGCTGACTCCCTGCCTAGGCAAACTCTTTCGACTCTGTCTCTCCTCCAACATCTTCCCTTCTTGCTGGAAGTTTGCTCTCATCAACCTGTCCCAAAGAAGGGTGACCGCTCTCAACCCTCCAACTATCGTCCAATTGCTCTCATCTCTTGTATCTCCAAAGTTTTTTTAACTATTCTTGCTTCCAAATTTCTTAGGCATTTCTCTTCTCTTAATCTACTCTGAGATCGCCAGTGTGGCTCTCTTAACCCTTAAAGATCGGGGCCGGACTTAAGTCCGCCTCCAATTTGCAGCAAGTTAGGAGCATTATTAAGGCCTTTAAAGGGTTAAAATCGAGTGCAAATGGCCGGGAGCGCAGTGGGCCAGACAGCCGACTCCCAGGGCTTACCGCCGCCCCATTAACTCATGTTCCCTGTGTTCTCGAGTGGCCGGCAGTGTAGCCAGTAGTGAGCATTGCTGGAAAAATATGCCGCTATACGCTAAACTCCCATGTTAGTTTTTTGCTGAATACATTTCTTTTCATGCAGATACTTGATTTATCATTCAGGAGGGCCGGAATATGCCCAAATAAGCCCAAAACCCCCCGCTAGACAAGGGTTAAAGGTCGCTCTACTGGTGATCTTCTTTCATGTCTTACTAACTCTTGGTCATCCTCCTTTCGGAACTTCGGTGAGACCTTTTCTATTGCACTAGACATATCGAAGGCCTTCGATAGAGTCTGGCACAAATCTTTAATTTATAAACTACCCTCCTTCGGTTTCTATCCCTCCATCTGTGCCTTTGTCTCTAATTTGTTTTCCGGCCGTTCCATAGCTGCGATTGTGGACGGCCATCGCTCACTTCCTCATCCTATCAACACCGGTGTTCCTCAGGGCTCTGTCCTATCTCTCATTCTCTTTCTAATTTTCATAAATTATCTTCTCAACTGTACCTCCAGTCCCATCCATTCATACGCAGACGACTCTACCTTACACTACTCAATTAGTTTTCCTGAACGCCCCAGCCAGCTATCCCTCAAAAACAAAGGTAATAAAGCCATGCAACACTTATCTTCTGATCTATAACTACTATTTACAATTGGGGCAGAGAAACCTTGTTACCTTTAATGCCTCCACAACCCAATTTCTCCATCTTACTACCCGTTCAGAACTCTCAGAGGACTCTCCCTTACACTTCAACAATACAAAAATCAATCCTTCATCTTCTCTCAATATTCTCGGTGTCTCTTTTTCTTCTGCTCTCATTTAGAAGGACCATATTACCAGTCTTGCTAAGGCAGCCTCCCAGAAGCTGGGTGTGCTCAACCGCCTCAAGGGGTTCTTTACCCCTGCACAGCTTCTTGCTCTGTACAGGGACCCAGTGCATCCTTGTATTGAGTATTGTTCACATGTGTGGGGAGGATCCTCTCACACCGCAATCCTAGACAAAGTAGAAAGGAAAGCCTTTCGTATCATTAACTCCCGCCCACTCACCAACTCTCTGCAATCTCTCTCTCTTCACTGCAATGTTGCATCTCTCTCGCTGTTCTATTGCTATTATAACAATCAATGTTCCTCAGAGCTTTCCAAGTGTATACCACCTCCTCTACGTAGGGTACATAGTACCCATCTTGCAACACAATCCCACCCCTACTCTGCAACTGTCCAACCCAAGAGTGAAACGTTATTTTCAGTCTTTCTTATATTTAACTGCTGAGCTCTGGAACTCTCTCCCAGAATCAGTCTTTCCCTCTTCCTATGAGTTAAATTGCATCAAACTCCGTGTGTCCAGGCATTTTGGCTCGAACGTCCCTTGATTTTGGCCCTGTCACTCTTTCAACTCTGGGGGAGGCACTCGATACAGGCAGTTCTGCCTTTTGTCTCCCTCACTCATATAGAAAAATAAATTGCATAAAGAAAAACACAAGGGGTCCACGAATTCTTCTTAGAGGGCTAGAGACTATGGCATCCGAGTGTACTTCTGTATCAAGAATCTCCACTCTACATTATTCCTCCCATTTCCTTGATTACAATTTCCAAAGGGTTCATTTAATCAGTGAACGCTTGATTGTAATAAAATCCCAGCACCAACCAGCAGCCTAATTATCTTGCTACATTCCTCTGCCTCCAGTCTATGAAATGCAATCCATTTCTGACTATTTGTACATTCGGAGTCCATAATATCTGGCCCACTCATAGGTATTCCTGGACTCCCTATATTGTTTTATATTTATTTGTATTTATTTGTTATTATTATGTTATTGTTGTGTAATTATAACCATCCAAATCGAGTTTAGGATAGAACTTGTTTGTCAATACATCGTATTTATAGTTGATGCTTAGGACATTATAATCATACATTTGTTTCCAGAGATAAACTTCGAAAAGTACAAATAGGTGAAATCAACTAATATTTATGAATGGTTTAAGGGGGGATGGTTAACTTTTTGGAAGATTTGCATGTATTCATTATTTGTCTAGTTTCCTCCGTAGACCTCCATCAAATTGAGAAAAAAAAATAAAAAATCCATTAGATCCCCCTTCTAGATTAATTTGTATATTTTTCGGTGAAAACATGTCCCGGCCGACAGCCGGTTCTTCCAACATTACAGGTTCACTATCGTTTTCCAAGGACAAAATCGACACCTAAATAGCACGAAAGGTCTAAATATTGACGAAGAAATGGGGCGAAAGGTCTTAAAATCGACTAACTAATGGGACAAACATCTTACCATCTGAAAACTAATGGGGCTAAACATGAGGGAGAAAGTGGTCCAGATAACCGGCGCATCCGCCCTTAAAGACTATGGGTATCCGAGTGTACAGTTGGGGACATGAATTTGCATCCACTCCGTTTTTCTGGACCCCCTTCTCCCTAATGTTTAGCCCCAATAGTCTTGAGATTATAAGACGTTCGGCCCATTAGTTTGTGGATTTTATGACCTATCGCCCCATTTCGTTGTCAATGTTAAGACCTTTCGTGCCATTTAGGTGTCTATTATTTCCTGGCGAGCGATAGCGAGCCTGCAATTTAGAGAGGAACCGGCCTGTGGCCGGGACATTTTTCTACCGAAAAATTTACAAATTTATCATGAAGGAGTTAAGGTCTAGGGGGTGTTTTTCTAAGCTTGATGGAGGTCTAGGGACGAAACTAAAACAAAATATATGAATAAATTAATTAATGGACCAAACAAACGGTCAGACTTCCCTTAAGTTACAAGAATAATTTGCTATGAAACCGTTTATTGGTCATAGTATTTAACCCCTTCTGTCCCGGCGACGTCCTTTAGACTTTATTCTGGCTACTATTAGACGATTTTATTCAGCTTAAAAAGGACCTCCAACAATTAACAGGCTTCGAACTATCTCACTTAACCCTTTTTACTCACCACAGACCATTCTTAAACTGCACAAAATCATCTAAATACACCAATACTATAATGGTAAACACGTCGCCGGTAAGGAAGGGGTTAACTACTGCCGAAGATAATACATTTGTAATTAATGCATACTCATAATCTTTCCATACATAACTGATGGAGTGTGTACGACTTAATTAAGGGGAGAGGGGTTGTTTTTCTGGTCCCCCCTTCTTCAGATATTAAAACGTTCGCCCTATTTATTTGTAGATTTTACGACCTTTCGCCCAGTTTATTTGTCAATATTAGGACCTTTCGTGCTATTTAGGTGTCGATATTTTTCCTTGCGAACGATAGTGAGCCTGTAATTTTGGAAGAACCGGTCTTTGGCCGGGACATTTTTCTACCGATAAATCTAAAAATGTATCTACAGGGGGGATCCAATGGATGTTCCTTTTTTTTTTTTTTAAGTTTGATGGAGGTCAAGGGAGGAAACTAGAGAAATAATGAATAATTGAAAAAAAAATCGACCAAAAAGTCAACCATGCCCCCTTAATATGGCCAACTGTTCAGTCATGAGCTATAATAGCACGCGTCCATTACAATCAACCCAAGGGACTGGAGTTTCCGAAAAGAGGCTCCAGTCTTGATGTTATTCTTGATTTACAGTGTGCTGGCTAAATAATCCTGAAGGGTTGATAGCCTCTGAAGTCCTATATTAACTAACTAACTAAGCAATCAACTTTATATTCCCTGCTTTGCCTTCCCCCACCACAAACCCTTCCTTCCTCCCCTGTCTTGTTTAAAAAAAAAAAAAAAAAAAAATCAATCTCGTATCCAAGCAAGATAGTAATATGGTTTATTAAATATCACAGATGCTTCAGTACATGTCTTTATTTATAGTTTTAGTGTTTTGTTATTTGTTATGTATCAATATTTATATATATGGTATATATATATATATATATATATATATATATATATATACTGTATATACGTATATACCCGGTACTGTATCTATATTTATTTATTTATTTATTTATTTTTATATTTATATATTTATTGCTCCTTAGACTTCCATAAAGCTTAAAAACACCGTCAAGACCCCCCTTCGAGATATTTAGAGATGCTAAGCCATATACGTTTTGGTACTTTAAGACCTCCGCATCATTAGTTTGGTGATCTTAAGAACTTTCGTCCCATTTCTTTGTCAATTTTAAGACCTTTCATGCAATTTAGGTGTCGTCTTCTAGGAAGAAGGGTGTCCAGAAAAAAATAAGAAAAATATACATATAATCCCCCTTAAATAATAATTA
Source organism: Lithodes maja (assembly GCA_037953745.1). Taxonomy (NCBI): domain Eukaryota; kingdom Metazoa; phylum Arthropoda; class Malacostraca; order Decapoda; family Lithodidae; genus Lithodes; species Lithodes maja. The sequence goes on along the minus strand of JBAKBP010040725.1, from coordinate 8,283 downwards.
TTTAATAGGTTAACCCTATGTGGCGGCGCACAACTTATGTCGACCGCCATTTTCAGCACGTAATGATGCTGAGAGAGAGAGCTGAGCGGTGGGACGAGCGTAGCAACGATATGACCGGTCCCCACGACCACCGTGGACCTACTGAACTGTATTCCACCCTTCTCCCCCCTTTCTCACTCGCTACACAGGGAATTATGTAAGGAAATTACCTAATTATAGGGTTTTTGCACTCGTGTTGCACGATTGTTGCAAGAGAACCAGTGGGTGTACAAGGATGGTTCGGGTGTCATTGGAAAGGTCTGTTTATGCCCTTTCAGGGGTAGATACTTGTTTTATGCTCTGGGTCTTATTTAGGCATGAAAATGATCACGTAAACAACCCTATTTAGGATTAAAAAAAACCCGCTGGACGCTACGGTCAAATAGACCACCTAGCCCGCTAAATAAGGGTTAATATGAGTGATGAAAGTTATGATCAGTCCAATACCATGTAACCCTAACTTCCCTGTTAACCCCTTCTGTACCGGCGACGTCTATTTAACTTTATTATGGCTATTGTTAGATGATTTTATTAAGTTTCGAAAGGGCCTCCAGCAATTAACAGGCTTCGAAGTACCTCGCTTATCCCTATTTACTACCACAGATCCTTCTTAAACTGCACAAAATCGTCTAAATATATAGCAAGAATATAACGATAGGACGTCGCCGGTACAGAAGGGGCTAAGCCAAACCTCTTTGATGTGCATATCCCAAACACAATCTTGGATATGTTTCCTTTTATTTAACCTGAATCCAAAATTATTTATCAGTGTTTGTGATTCTATGGAATATTAGTTACTTTACAAACGTTTATTTGTATAATTTTAATACTTTATTGAATCTTATAATTAATTTGCTATTGAAATAATGTTTTAACCCTTGAGGATTATGACGCATGTTACCAGTTTATTCTGTCTTTTTATTAGACTATTTAATTCAGATTAGGAAAGATGTATGGAAGGCAGAGGGTTAATGGAGGTAGTTTTACTGTGTTAATTCCTTAATGGAGAAAGTCTTTACCCTTTTAATACTCACAGATCCTTCTTGAGCTGTAAACAATCATCAAATGATAGGCAGAATAAACAGTTAAGCCAATCAGTACTAGGGACGTCCTTTTCATATATTCTGACAACTATTAGATGATGTTTTCAACTTAGGAAGGACCTCTATCAATAATAAAGCTTCATAGTATCTCAACCAACCCTTTAGCTACCACAGATCTTTCCTAAACTGCATAATATCGTCTCAATATTGCTAGAATAAAATTCAACGCACGCCTCTGGTACTCAAAGGGTTAAAATCCGTCATAATCCTCAAGGGGGTAAATTAACTTCCACGTACCCCGGATCGTTATACCTAGGCATATTTGACCTAAGCTATACTTAATGGCCGTTTTTTTTTTTTTTTTTGGGGGGGGGGGGGGGGGGGGCTATTAATTAATGTATTTAATTATTTTGTTTTAGTTTATTCGCTAGACCTCCATCAAGTTAAAAATCACCCCCTAGACCCCCATTCAAGATAAATTTGTACTTCTTTCAATAAAAAAAAATCCCGGCCGAAGGCTGGTTCCTCTTAAAATTACAGGTTCGCTATCGTTCGCCAGGAAAAATTCGACACCTAAATGGCATGAAAGGTCTTGAAATTGACAACAAAATGGGGCAAAAGGTCTTAAAATCGACAAACTATGGATGGAACGTCTAAAAATAGTAAAACTAATAGCTAAACTGAGGGAGAGGAGGTTCAGAAAAGCGAGTGGTACCCCCTTAAGAACGATGTCACATGAACACGTTTCTGGCATTTTCAAGGACCCCCTGTTTTTTCTCGTAACATTTCGGTGCTCTTTTAAAAATGGTGACAGAACTAGACGGAAGGTAGATTTGGTAGAAGGTTGAATGCTGATCAAAGTTGAGGATCATGACGCATATTGACAGAATATTTTGGCTATCCTTAGACGATTTGAGCAGCTTAGGAAGGATCTGTGGAGTTAAAATGGTAAAGATATCTCAATTAAACACCTGACTTTCATACGCCCTTCCCAAACTGCATACAGAGCTCGTGTGACCCCCCCAGTTCAACTAAAGCATTTGTTTATAATCACCCACCAACTATCCCACATCGTCGACACAAGAGATCTAAAATTGGTTCGAAAAAAGTGGGAAAACAGGACACTGTTGTGGATATTGGCTGCAGCTTGTCACAGGAAATTGCCAGGAAAGATTTAGAGAGATTTAGAGAGGATTAAGGGGAGATTTCCACTTGAGGGATTTTTGCCTGGACTCCTTTCTCCTTCATGTTTAGCCCATTGTGTGTTTTTTTTTTTTTAGTGTGCCGATTTTAAGAACTTTCGCCATATTTCTGTCAATGTTAAGACCTTTCATGACATTTAGGTGTCAATGTTTTTCCTGGCGAGCGATAGCGAGCCTGCAATGCAACAGGAACCATCCTTCGGCCAAGACATTTTTCTACCAAAAATTCCACAAATGTATCTAAGAAGGGGTCTAGGGGTGTAATGTTAAGCTTATGGAGGTCTAGGGAACAAACTACAAACCTCCCCTTAAGAGATGCACTTATTTGTTTGAAAATAAATAGATTGATCGAAATGTTGACAAAAATACACATTGATAGGAGATGCAGAAATAATATTGATAAGAAGACATAATAATATTGTCTGAAGTTGAACTATATAATAAAAAGCAAATAATATGTTAACAGTTTTAATATTATGTTGGCAGTTTTGAAAAGAAGTTGGATATGTAATTCCTAGATATAATGAATGCCAGTTACAATTATGCCGGTATCACACAAGCGTTTTTTCCCTCAACATTTATCCTCAACACTGGTGTGGCAGCTTATGAGGTCATCATTTATAATATTTCGGTCACCTAAATTTATCTACCATTAGTCTAGTTTCCGATACCAGTGTAAAATATTCCATAAATGTTGCCAGAATTTGTTTGACCATCGAATGTTGACTATAAAAGCTCTCGTGTGATACCGGCTTTAGATTCATACATTTGAATAATTAACACCAAACATGGCCAGAGCAAAAAGCTATAGAGTGTCTGTCTTCTGTAGTTATCAGAAGTTCTGAAAATATTTGAAAAACCTGCAATAGTCCCTTTCAAACGATAATAATTACCTCTATTTGAATGTGTTAGGTGATGTCGAAGGTTTGATCAAAATTCATATCAATAATAATATTATTATTATTATTATTATTATTATTATTTTATTATTCTATTATT
>JBAKBP010040725.1:0-2500 GCA_037953745.1 Lithodes maja | reverse complement strand
ATATATATATATATATATATATATATAATACATTATAATTATACTGTGTCTATATATTATATTACATATATAAACAGTATATATATATATATATATATATATATATATATATATATATATACCCGGTATATATATATTATATTATATATATAAACAGTATATATATATATATATATATATATATATATATATACCCGGTATCATAGACTGGCGTCGGCCATACTCAGGTCCCGGAACTTGGGTCCATTGTCAAGCCCACAAACTGAGGTCTTATTTTAGTTTTACTGGATATGGGACTTTGTGTTTTTACTCTACAACATCTTATTAACTAGAGCAACCAAGTAAAGGAAAATAAAACATTTGTTTTTGGTTGATTGACTCATAAGTCTCTTTCGTGATTGAACATAATAGGAAAATATACAGTTATAATGAGATAGTTTATAAGAACATGTATTATACAAGCAAAGCATCTTACCATGACTTACATTAATTAAATATTAGAAGAAATTAAAGTAAAACCTTTGCAAAATATTACTTTACACATAATTTTACATATATCAAAAGTCACATAACACAATAATTAACTTAAAAACATTAGCAAGTTTCTCTTGTCGCCTTAAGCAGCCTAGTGTACACTCCCGATCGCTTGTATTAAATACCAAGGCCTTAAACAACACATTACACAATGTCTGGCATGCTCCTGAATGGCTAGCTAAAGGAGCATCTACATAAAACAAGCATTGTTTCCAGTAATTGCGACAACACTTTTTCGAGTCTTGAAGAGACATTTGAAGGGTGATGCCACTATGTACAAAGAAGACAGTAGCCAGTGTAGGCATACTCAGCCCACCTCGATTGAGCGCAGTCAAAAACTCTGATGACAAGCATTCCCCAGAATCTACTTCCTGTTGTCCATGTTTATGAGCTAAAAATCCCCAATGTAGACAATTTTATGTTTTAAAGTATCATCTGAATCTAGAAGTAGTTGAGTGTCTTGTAATGTCAGCTCTTCCAGAAGTAGTAAATCACCATCATCTATTGCTGCTGTACAAAATTCACAGCTTACTTCTTTGGCTCGGTCAGGAACGATGTCACGTTTCAACAGCTGATGCAACTGCTGTACTTTGGATGCTGCTTGAACATCCCCAATGTCAATGTAAAAATTTCCTCCACTACGTTGTCTTGCTTGACCAAAAAACTTTTCTAGGGGATCTTGTGAAAAAACAGCAGGTAGGATGTAAGCAAAATCATGGGTTTCAAAAAGATATTGTGCTGCTTCTATGTTATACCTTGTTGTGATGACAAAGGCATCTGCTGTTGACTGTGTTAGTTTCTTCTCTCTGCCATGCCCACCAGTCCACCAACAGCTGGATATAACTGTACACATTTCCTGCAGAGCTTTGAAGTTTGTACAGTTTAATGTCCAAGGTTCACGATATTGGTCTCGTAAATGAACTGCGCTGTACTTGCTTTTAACATTCATAATTTTAAACCAATTGGTTACCAGTGTTATGTATATCACTGTTCCATCCTGAAATTTTACAGTTCCTTTAAGACCTTCAAATGCAGCAATCGTTTTCTCATTGAACACTTGGCAAACTAAGGGCACACTCTGACGTTGCAATGGTTTAGGAAATACTGATGAGCGTGTGAGTTTTGTCAGACGAAGTGGTGTCTTCTGATCTTCATTGTAAAGAGCTTTAACATCACTCCAACACGCCAAATATTCTGTACCGTCCTTGCTAAATAATGTAATTCTTGACATTTCTCTGTGATCCAGTTGTTTCTCATATTCTTGAGGATGTGAACATAATCATAGACAAGGAAAACATTTATGCCATCTGGTGCTAGTGTTACTTTTCCAGGACCCCCAAGCATTCTGTAAACAGCTTGATTCAGTGGACAGTTGTCACAGACGAACGATACTGGATGGCCACCACTAGCTTTAACAACATATACAGCCTCAAGTAATATTTCCTCGAGTTGAATAGCATTCAGTTTTGATACAGGATGAATTCGTATGATGTACCGTGGTCCTCCATAGTGACAAACAACTTCAATAGCAAGAGCAGATGTTGCTAGATTTTCTGGTCCGTTTGTTGCATAGCCTACTATATGCTCTCCTGTAAATCTAAGGGCCTGCTTAAGCTTGACTTCATCAAACAAAATGTTAACTAACCGCTGTTGTGGCTTCAACTGATCAAAAAGGATTGGGAGACACTTGTCAGCATAAGTGCGAGATAACAATTGGCGAATCTGTTTCTCCCAAGGAAGACTAATTGCTTTGGAGTTTCTAAGCATTCTATATGCTGCGTGTGATATACAAACAGTTCTGCTGCAAGAATTAACATATGCTTTGTATATCGGCGATTTTTAGGAGGAATAAGAAGGAGTTGTAACTGTGCTTGAATGAACTGAAAACTTCAATTTCATGAAATTCTGTGATAGAGTCAAGTTCTGAAATTATTCTTTTTAAGCGGTCAGTATTAGTCGCTTCATG
>JBAKBP010040724.1:0-13160 GCA_037953745.1 Lithodes maja | reverse complement strand
CCCTCAGTTACTAACCCATCTGTCCCCAACTAACTTCCTAATCCTGCCACGGACATAAGTTCTAGGGCAGTAGTTCCCTTTCCAATGTTCCCTTACCCACTCTAAACCACTGTTTGGACACTTGATCCTCAGTGTTTTGGAGGACAAGCAGCCTAGAAGGGTCACTAGAACTGTTGTTGCTTGATGTCCTTTGTACTCCTTTGTACTCTCTCTCTCTCTCTCTCTCTCTCTCTCTCTCTCTCTCTCTCTCTCTCTCTCTCTCTCTCTCTCTCTCTCTCTCTCTCTCTCTCTCTCTCTCTCTCTCTCTCTCTCTCTCTCTCTCTCTCTCTCTCTCTCTCTCTCTCTCTCTCTCTCTCTCTCTCTCTTTCTCTCTCTTCTCTTCCTATATATCTACGTCTCTAGATATCAGTGTGTCAGTCATCCCGCCCGGGCCAATATACAACCTATTAAGGGAGCCCACCTTGCTTTTTTTCTCTTTCTTTCCCTCTCTCTTTGGTTTGTATTAGTCCATGAGCCAGGCCAGATATCGGTACCACCTGGGGTGACTAAACACGAATGGTACTAAAATGTTTATAGAGTGACTGTAAGTACATTAAGATATGATAGCCTTCTCGCACTGGTAGCTTAGTCTAATTTTGTTGATGCAATAGGGGCGCTACCCAAAAATAAAGATTTTTAGCGTGACGCTCGGCGTTTTCCTCATTTTCTTTAAAATCCATCACACAATCATCGCGAAACTTTGAACACCTATGTAGAATTATATTCTCTACCAGAGTTGTTCCTAGGTATTTTTCAAATTTCCTCATATTTCGGAATATACTCTATATTTTGGGTATTTTCCTCTAAATCTAGAATAAATCCTTAAATATGGGGAACATTGAAAAATATATTCTAACAGCTCTTGTAGCTTATTTGATTCTCTACAAGAATTATTCCGATGTGTATTTCAAGTTTCTCCATATTTAGGGGTTTATTTCATATTTGGGGATTTTTGGTTATATTTTGGGGATAATTTATTATTGGAAGGAGCAAACATATGTAGAGTGGTTTCCATGTAATGTGTTTGTTTGTTCATGGTTTAATGGTGATATTTTTTGCAGGTGTGTGTCGACTGTTTGACGGCAGGATGGAACCATCTGCGAGGAAGAGAGCACGGATCGACTGTATCATCCACTGCTCTGATGATGACAGCGATGCTCTGGTGTCACCACAGGATTTGGACTCCTGGAACACATTGCTCAGGGCTGCAGAAATCAGGCAGCATGATCCAGTCCTGGAAGCAGCCAAGGGCCTTGAAGAAGGAGGAATACCACACATACATTATCACCGTAAATGTCGTAGTCTCTTTACAATGAAGAAGTCACTGGATTCTATCCTTGCCAAGGGTGTCAAGATAGAATCAGCAAGCGTCGACCCCAGGAGGAGGGCATCAAGGGATGCCCCTAGTACTAGCAGGGTGTATGCCAAAGGATGTATCTTCTGCGAGAAGTCAAGCAAGTACATAAAAACAACAAAGACAAGGGAGCCACTCATACAGTGTGTTGAGCTACGAGCAGATGAGAAGATTCGCAGAGCAGCAATAAGGAAACTCAACCAGAGAATCCTTGGTTTAGTTAGCAGAGACCTTGTTGCTGCAGAGGGTCACTACCACAAGTCGTGCTACAAACTCTTCACAAAAGATGATTTCCCAGCGGCCGCCAGGTCGGGTGCAGGTGAAAATCAGGAAGAAAGCGAGGAAGCACGCTACGAAGAGGTTGAGACAGAAGCCCTCGAGGAACTCTGCTTGTATATAAGGACCAAATTATTTCCCAACCCAGAGGTACTGCCTATGACAAACCTCACATCTAGGCTTGAGAGATCCATGATGTCCCGTGGTATTATCCAACTGAAACCAGCGACAAAGAAACATGTTCGCCGAAAGATTGAAACCGAGTTTGGAGAATCACTACGCTTTGTCCCAGATGAGAAAGGAAAGCTTCTAATCTATCCACGCAGCCTCTCAATGGACGACCTTGCCCGGCAAGCACACAAAATGGCAAAAGACCTGCAAGAAGCAAGAGCAGCTAACTCTGAAGATGTCTTAACCAAAGCAGGAATGCAGCTGAGGAATGAGATCAATAAACAAGATGTGAGTCAGCCATGGCCTCCCGATACAGATCAGAATGTCATTCCTGCAGCAGTCACTCAATTCCTGCACACCCTGCTGACAGGAGAGTGTGAGTGTGAAACTCCCTCTGAAAGAGCTCAACGTCTTGCCACTTCCTTTGGCAGTGACTTGGTCTTTGCTGTTACCAGTGGCAAGACAAAACCACCCAAGCACGTACTGCTGACCAATGCTGTAAAGTCTTTGACAGGAAACACAGAACTGATCCGAACTCTGAATCGTCTTGGTCACTGTGTGTCTTACTCAATGTTTGAGGAGATCGATACAGCCCTTTGTATCCAGAAGCTGGAATGCTCAAAGGATGACATTCCACTGCCAGCAAACATCTACCCTGGTGTGTTCACAACCCTGGCCTGGGATAACATTGACCGACTTGAAGAGACCCTAAGTGGAGCAGGTACTTCTCATAGAGTCAATGGCATTGCTGTCCAGTCCAAGGTTGCAGGCTCTGTGCCAGAGAAAGTCCTGCCAGAGATTACCAAGTCCAAGATAAGAAGCATCACTCAGACATCATCAATGCTGCCAATATACAATGTTGGGCGGCGGGCAGGGCCACCTAGGATTGAGACTGCGTATGTCGACACTACCAAGGAAGTCCAGGATTCAAAGACAAAGAACCATATCTGGCTTCTTACTCGAATGTCAGACCATGAGGACCAGTCCATCAGCAGTTGGACTGGGTTCAACATCAAAATGCGCAGAGACATTGCAGTGGTTCAGGACACTGTAAGCTACCTGCCCACTATCAATGCTCCCGCAACAGAAATGTCCACCGTTAATGAAATCTTGGAACAAACGCATGCTATCATGCAGTCCTTACAGCTTAACAAGATTGTGTGTGTGTTTGATCAAGCACTCTATGCCAAAGCTGCCGAAGTGATCTGGAAACAAGAGAAGTTCAAGAACATTATCATCAGGATGGGCGTCTTCCACACAATCTGTAATCTCATCTCCACCATAGGAAAGAGGTTTCAAGATGCAGGTCTTAGAGATCTGTGTGTGGAATCAGGTATCATCGCAGAAGGATCAGTGTCAGGAGTGATGAACGGCAAGAGGTACAACAGAGCAGTGAGACTACACAAGCTCGTGTATGAAGCACTGATGAGGCTTGCATGGAAAGGCTTCCTTTCATGGCTAGAAGAAAACCATTCCAGGGACATACACCATCTAGATGAAACACTGAAGGACATCAACAGCTTTCACAGCAATGTGTCTCAGGGACTCTTTCAAGAGCTGATGGAGAGTGAATCATGCACACATATCATGAAGCTTTTCCAAGTTTATCTTGAGACCCTCAGAGATGAACACAACCTCTCAGCATTCTGGATGTCATACCTGGACATGGTTGAGATCATGCTGGACTTAATTCGAGCCTCCAGAGAAGGCAACTGGATGCTCCACCTAGGAGCAATCCGACAGATGATACCGTGGTGTTTTGCCTATGACAAAGTGAACTATGCCTGGTTCCTAACCTACTACTATGCCTTGATGTCTCGACTGCCCATTGAACACCCAGAGGTCCATGAACACTTCATGCAAGGTGGCTTTTCGGTCCAGATCGGTAGCAAGAATCCCTTTGGACGGATCCCTGTGGACCAGACAATCGAAGAGACGATCAACAAAGACACCCAGACACCAGGGGGCACAAAAGGCTTCAGCCTGAAAGGCGGAGCTGTCGCCAGGTACTACCTGACATCGGAGTATCGCAGCAGGTACTTAAGGCAGCTCAGGACTATGGTAGTAGGCCAAAAGTATACTGACTTCAGCCACCCAGACCTACAGATGGCCAGGATTAGAAGAGATGAGGCCGATGTCCAATCTTTAGTTCAACTGATGGAGACCAGCTGGTTGAACCCCTTCAACGCAGAGCAAGAAGATCTTGTCAGTTTGTCAACTGCGACTATGGCACCACCAGAAGTTGTCAAAGACCTTCTAGGGGCCTACAGAATAGGAGAGGATGCATATCAAGCCTTCAAGGAAGAGCGCCTGGAGATCGATACGCCAACTATACAGTTTCATGACACGATGACGAAGACGAAACTGAGAACGTTCACTAACATCAGAATGAAGCCACGCTCACAAGACCATGCCAAGGAGGCTATCTTAAAGGCTGACAGGAACCTATTTGGCCAGATGATCCTTGTTGCCGAGAACAGAAAGCTCAAAATGAGTGATGTCTTGGCTCATCCCCTTGGGCCTTTGCCTTGGGCACTTGCCAGCGGTGATGGGTCTCTCCGCAAGACCAACAAGGCTGCCCTAGCAAAGGAGTTAGAGAGGAATGTTTCTCTTGCAGAAGTGATACCCGAGCCCTCTGCTACCATAATTGATGGGATGAGCCTGGTCCACAAACTGAAGGGAAACGACAAAACTTTTTCACAGCTTGCAGGTACAGCACTGAGTCACGCTGTTCATGAAGGTGCTAAGAGCAGGCGCATTGATGTTGTGTTTGATATCTACAAGGAGACATCCATCAAGGATGCAGAACGAGCCAAAAGAAGTGCAGGCACAGGAATTCATTTCAAGAACATTCAACCTGGGCACAACATCCAGCAGTGGAGAAAGTTACTCGGTAGTTCCTCCAACAAGGCAAGTCTTATCAAGTTCTTGGTAGAAGAATGGAAGGCACCACAGCACAGGGAGAAGCTCAAGGACAAGGAGCTGTATGTCACATGTGAGCAGCGCTGCTTCAAGATCACCAAAGAGCAGTGGGAAGAGGCTCCTGAGCTTAAGTCAACTCAAGAAGAAGCAGACACACGCCTTCTTCTCCATGCACTTCATGCAGCAGAATCTGGGAACAAGTCTGTCATCATCACTGCAGAAGATACAGACGTCATGGTGTTGTGTCTTGGCATGTGCCACAAGATCCCATCCCATCTGTTCCAGAAGTGCGGGACGAAGAACCGGACAAGATTCCTGGATATCACCACACTGAGCCGCACACTGGGAGGCAGCGTGTGTGATTCATTGATTGGTATGCATGCCTTTACAGGCTGTGATACCGTCAGTGCATTCGCTGGCCGAGGGAAGATGACGACACTCAAGCAGGTGAAGATGGACAAGACATACCAGGATGCTTTTCACGAACTTGGACGCTCATGGGAAGTGTCTCCTGAACTCTTTGAGAAGCTACTGGAAATCACCTGCCACATGTACCTACCATCTACCCACACAACTAAGGTAAACAAGCTTCGGTATGAGCTGTTCTGTGCAAGACGTGGAGAGGTAGAGTCAAGTCAACTCCCTCCTTGTGAGGACTGCCTCTTCATGCATGCACTGCGTGCAAACTACCAGGCTGCGATCTGGAGGAGAAGTCTTCAGAGCCAGCCATTTGTTGCGAACCCAACAGACTGCGGTTGGATGACAGATGAGGACGGTAAGCTTGCCGTCAACTGGATGCGAGGCTCACCAGCACCAGATGCTGTTATGCAGCTACTGTCTTGCAAGTGTGTGCGGTCATGCGAACTCCCTAAGTGTACTTGCCTCAGCAATGGTCTAAAATGCACGGACATGTGCAGGTTACAGACATGTCAGAACACGGCTATTGAAGAAGAGCCGGTGGCACAACAGTCAGATTCCGAGTCTGATGTAGATGATATTTAGGAGTAGTAATTTGCCATAATAGTATGTACAAGCCCATGGCATGCTTAGTGTGTATTTACAGGACTTGTATTAAATGTGACAATTACTATATGCATTTTGTTGACATTTAGGCATTCCTGTCCCCAAATTTGACATTTTAAAAAAATTCGGAATTTTCGGTAGGGTATGTCTATTCAAGAAGTGATAACGACCATTAAGCTACCAATGTGCAAGGGCTATCATATCAAAACATAAACTAGAGACATGTAGCAAGCTAAAAACACCTAAGAGAATTAGTCACCCCGGGTGGTACCGATATCCCAAAATTCGGGTCTTGGCTCATGGACTATATCTATTCGGCCCCATTCAGCCTACTGTTTTAAGACTTTTATCCCCAACCAGGTGTCAATATTTTCCCGGCGAGCGGTAGCGAGCCAGCATATATATATATTTTTGTTTTGACAGCAAGCTAAATTTGTACATTTTTCGATTGAAAAATTTCTCCGGCGGAGCCGGAATCCTCCATACAATGCTAGCTCGCTATCGGTCGCCAGGATGACATCGACACCTGGATGGGGATAAACGTCTTAAAACAGTTGGCTGAATGGGGCCGAATGGATACAAGCCAAAGAGAGAGGGATAGAAAGAGAAAAAAGCGAGGTGGGCTCCCTTAAATTAAAATATGAATCTCTAAGTATGGAATAGTTTATAAGTGCAGGAAATGCCGTTTTCGAGTGGGTATTTTATGACAGCTCCGGATTGCTGGGTTGCTGTCGGTAAATGCAAGGTTTGGTTCTACGTATGAATGTATTCGCATTTTCTCTTTATATATGTGTATGTGTTCGTAGTTGTAAGTTGGTATGTACGGTCGCGCTAGTAAGTCATGGCACAGCTGTCATTACGCTTGGCTGGCTCTGTGCTGTCTTAATGTCTGTCAGATGTTGCATAGGGTGGGTAAGTGTAGGAACATGTTTGTATATTTCACCCCGATATGACCAAATTATGTTTAGATATTGCTGATACCAAATATTGATCAGAACATACTTGGTGCCTAGACATAACGTTTTAGCAAGACTGTACAAAAAATGGTTCTACGTATGAATGTCTTCGTATTTTGTGCTTATACGTTTTTTTGTTTTTTTTTTTAAAGAGATAATGAACGGTGGAAGGAAAAACACAGATAACACAAAAAAGGTCCATGTGCCTAAAGGCATCCTCCATTCATAAAATGTTTGTAACAACTGGATTTAAACTGTTGTAGCTTGTAAGTTTGTGGAAAGCAACTCGAGGGAAGTGAATTCCAAAGAGTAGTAGTTCTGGGGATAAATTAATTTTCATAAGAAGTTCTGCATTGTGGAGGAGAAAGTGTAAATTCATGGGCGCTCTCAGCTGCCCTAGTTCTACGGGGATGTGGAGAGGCGGCACAATTGAAGCAAGTTCCTCAGAACAATTGCTGTGAAAATATCTGTAGAATAATGCAAGGGATGCAACGTTTCTTCGTATGGATAATGTGGGAAGGTCCTGTGTGATTGCAGGGTTATTGATTAATCTAATAGCTTTGTTTTGAATTTTGTCCAACTGCCTCAATGCAACCACTCCACTTCCACTCCACAGAGGTGAACAGTAATCCATCTGAGAACGCACATGACTTTTATATATTACGGCCAACAGCTCGTCAGTGAAGAATTCTCGAACTCTGTACAGGAGTCCCAGTTTTTTAGAGGCATTCTTAGCAATGCTTCTAACATAATGTGTCCAGCTCAGGTTAGTAGTTAATGTTACACCGAGAATATCAATACTAGGGGAAGTGGGAATATTTACATCATTAAAAAATATATGGTAGTCAGTGAGATTCTGTCGGTTAGAAAATTGAATGTACTTGGTTTTCTGTGCATTAAAGGAAACTAGATTCTTTTGTCCCATTCATTGATTCTAGAAAGGTCCTGGTTCAGAGAAATTGCAGTGTTTATTTTTGAATTTACAAGATCGGGTTGGGTGAAAGAATTGGTAAATGTGAAGGATCTGTGGAGTGTTGAGTCATCTGCATAGGAATGTATTGGATTATGAGTGGTAGATATGAGATCATTGATATGAATGAGGAACAGAGTTGGGGCCAACACTGATCCCTGCGGAACACCAGCATTTATTGAGTGAAATTGAGAATATAGGCCATCTACCATTACACATATTTTTTCTGTTATGAAGATAAGAAGAAATTAGTGGAACTAATGATGCAAGGCCGTAGTGTGACATCTTCGACAATAAGGATTGATGCCAGACTCTATCAAATGCCTTTGATATATCCAGTGCTATTGTATGTGTTTCACCATGTTGGTCTGTAGCTTGGTTGATTTGATGTGTAAGAAGGCAAAGAATGTCTGCAGTTGATCGACATCGTCTAAAACCATATTGTCTATCACTGATGAATTGATTATTCTCAAGATGCTTAATTATTTGATTATTTAATATAATTTCAAAGACTTTACCAAGAGTGGAAGTTATAGCTATTGGTCTGTAGTTTGATGGATCTGAAGAGGCACCTTTTTTAGGGACTGGATGGATGTTTGCTTCTTTCCAGGATACTGGGAAGCATGAGGTATGAGTACACAGACGGAATAATTTTGCCAATACAGGAGCGAGCACCAAGGAGCAATTCTTAAGTACTATTGGAGGAATTTCATCTGGACCAGGAGCCTTATCTACTGAGAGATTCTGCAAAATAGTTTTGACATGTCTGGTGTGGATCTTAAGTGAGGGAATTTCAGGCGAATTATATGTGTTCGTATAATTATGTGTTCGTAGTTGTAAGCTCATATGTACACTCGGATGCTATAGTCTTCAGCCCACTCATAACAATTCGTGGACCTCCTATGTTTGGTTTTTTTGTATACAATTATAACTATCTCGTTAAATTTATGGGTAGAAAATATTTGTCAATTAATATTATATACAGTGTTGTAGTTAATGTATAACAAAAATCGTTTCCAGAGATATGGGTACTTCCCTAATTAGAAATAGGTGAAATCGGCGAATATATATGAGTGGGCTAGAGACTATGGCATCCGAGTTTACAGTAGGTCACATTATTTTGAATACATTCCATGTTTTTATGTTTGGATGGAATATTATTATTATTGAATTATAAGTGTATTATATTGTATTTGTATTTATTTATTCGTAAGTGATCAAGTGAAGCAGAGAATAATATATCTAATAATTGAAATTGTTCACTTCCCTACGCTCATGAAATAATTATAATAGTTACCGGTACATAGATTAATGTAAAAGCTTACACTAAGCACACATAATTATACAATATGTTCATGTTATTTAATATACGTTCTAATGACTATGGAGTAAATTAGTTATGTATGTGTATCCTATTATTGGTATATAGAATTTCATCAACCACTACATTGGTTTTAGCTTTGTATTACTTTTACACACAGTGAAATATAAATACAGGTCAACCTATTTTGAATATCCGCCAGGAAGTAACATGAATGGGTTTGGTACGCCAAAAGTCTGAATAGTATTTTGTATTTGAATTCAACATATAACCCATACTTATTTTCCAGTCCATTTGGATAACATTTTAGTTTTACGCGGGAAGAAAAACTCAAAATAAAAACAGATAGGCCTACTATACCCTGTTCCAAATAGGTAGGCCAGAAATCGTGAACCCTAAACTTTGTAACTCAAAAAGGGATAGAGCAAATAAGCTGTAAATTGCCACACCGATTCCCTGGCTGACCCTTCCCAAATGGTAGAAATCATAGCTGGATTACTCTAGTCGCTTGTTATTTATAAAGGTTCATGTCCAAGAGTTTTGGCCTACTTACATGGAAGAGGGTGTACAATATTTCAGTGCAAATATTTACGGCATCAGGTGAACCATCCACTCAGGGAATTATTAGTATTTTTGTATATCTCTCTACCCCGCTATTTTGGGTTCATGTTAAGGAGGTTTGTTTATTTTTCTGGACCTCCTTCTCCCTCTTGCTTATCTCCATTAGTTTTGAAAATTAAAGACGTTCGCTCTAATAGTTTGGGGATTTTAAGACCTTGTGTGCCATTTAGGTGTGTTTTTACCTGGCGAGTGATAGTGATCCTGTAATTTAGGAGGAATTTCCGTACAAAAAAATAAATAAAATAAAAACATTGTCTCGAAGGAGGGCATTGGTGTTTTTTAATTTTTGTTTTTATGTTTGTTTATTTTTTCTAATCTTGAAATAGGTCCAAGTAGCAAACTAAACATCTCGGCTTAAACAAAATATACTGTTTAATAACACGCTTCTTAAGGTAATACAGACTAATTTATTGTTGTAAAGGAAACGGCAATTATTTCATATCATACTACCCTGCTAATTTGGGTTCCTGCTTATTAGGATACGTTAATGAGAACCAAACGTTCATGCAATATAACCGATTACAAAGGACTACAAAGGATTACAGAGACAATCAAGCAATAACATATTTACTAATGTTCACTAACTAATATTGCCATAGTGTAAGGATGGGGTTAGGACGGATTGCCACAGAACAATAAATGCATATAATTTTTCACCAACCCACCAATTAACTTACACAATAAAACTAACTAAAGAACTCAATACAAGTAATGAACCTTATACTTCTAGTGTATTATAGCCAGCTGGTTCAGGGTATATATGTTAATCCTCTGAAGATTATGAAGTGTTTTGAGAGTTTATTCTGGTTATCATTAGCCGATGATTTCATTTTTGGAAGGATCTCTAAGAATAGAAATGGGTAAAACATTTCTCAATTCACTATCTACTGTAGCTATAACCAATTCTTCATAAGCTGAATAAAGTTGTCTAATAATAGCCAGAATAAACGACTCAAAACGCGTCATAATCCTCAAGAAGGGGTGAACATGTAACAGGTTTAACTCTTTCAATACCGGTGACGATTTTTTCATTGGTTTCAGCTATATTTTGTATGACTGTATGCACCTTAGGGAGGATAGATAGATATATAGATAAATAGATAGATATATAGATAGATAGATAAAAGGATAGATAGATAGATAGATAGATAGACATTACTGTACTTAACTTAGAAGAGTGCGGACCTGCAATGGAATGTAAAATGGTAATATATCTGAAACTGACAACTCTCTCAATCAATAAATAGAGAAGGTTATGTTGAAAATAATTTGGATACGAATTATACACCCCATGCTTAATTGTGAGCTGCTGCCAGAGTGTACATGCAATAATAATGATGTGGTACGAGAACGGCTCACTACTAGCATTAAGGGGGCAACCTCGTTTTTTTTTTCTCTCTCCCTCTCTCTGGGTTTTATCCATTCGGCCCCATTTAGGCTACTGTTTTAAGATGTTTACCCTTATCCAGGTGTCAATTTTTACTGGCGAGCGGTAGCTAGCCAGCATATTCGTTTTAATGTTTTTTAACAGCAGGCTAAATTTGTACATTTTTCGATAGAATAATGTCTCCGGCGAAGCCGGATTTTTCCATACAATGCTAGCTCGCTATCGTTCGCCAGGATAAAATCGACCCCTGGATGGGGATAAACGTCTTAACACAGTAGGCTGAATGGGGCCGAATGGATACAACCCAGAGAGAGAAAAAAAGTGAGGTGGGCCCCCTTAATAGCAGACGCTGAAGACAGTAATTCAGTTATTGTGTGTTTGCGTCGCTTGAGAGAACCTTTGTTCTATTAATAAAGGAAACCAGGCAATTTTCAAAGTGTGTACTGTATTCATATAAATTACAATTACATAGTATACTGTATATACGGTCAGTCTCCTACATAAGGTCTCTTCTCACACATTATCATTAGTGTGACGTATTACTACTATAGTGTGATATCAATCAGATTAATTAGATAAATTAACGATATACGGTATATAGGAGAAATGTTAGTGTAATTAATTAAACCATGTAGTGTGATACCAGTCCAACCAATCAGATAAAACAACGACTACATTACAAACAACAATCTTTACTTAAATTTCAACCACACTCATATTATTACTTCCCAACACAATATTATGTGGAAGAATATAACTTATTTAGGAAACTAAGCACATATACCAAAAGTGCAGAATATGTTTTATACATATTTCATAACTCTTCAAGATTCTATTACGTATTTTTTCTGGCTATTATTAGACGATTTTAATCAGATTAGGAATGGTGTATGGATGTCAGAGGGCTCGTTGAGATAGTTTTAACCCTTATAATTCCCACAGATCCTTCCAACACTGTATACAATCATCGAATGATAACCAAAATTAAACTACCTTAATGCGTCATAATCTTCAGAGGCTTAAATAGTCAGATCATAATCTCTACCTTGAAAACACACATGTGTTTACACTACACTCTGAATAGAAAACAATAGTCATAATCATAATATATCTCCCAATGATTTATGTGGCCTCGTAGATTACCGAGAAATGAAAAATATCCTCCCAGATGGAATGATGAACTCTTGTAATTATTTCTCCTTCCCGCTGGGGTCCCTAACAGACCCAAGATTATTAAGGGGAAGGTGGCTGATTTTTCTCCCTCATGTGTAGTCCCATTAGGTTTGAGATTTTAAGACGTTCGTTCCATTAGTTTAGCGATTTTAAGACCTTTTTCACCATTTGTTTTACTGATTTATTGTTTGTGTATTTTGTATTAATATTATGATTTTTTGTTGGGGGGGGGGGGGGGGGGTTAA
This sequence comes from Lithodes maja, assembly GCA_037953745.1. Taxonomy (NCBI): domain Eukaryota; kingdom Metazoa; phylum Arthropoda; class Malacostraca; order Decapoda; family Lithodidae; genus Lithodes; species Lithodes maja. The sequence continues at coordinate 702 of JBAKBP010040724.1, read as the reverse complement.
TATAAAGAGTTTTGGTGGTATTTTGGTGTCGATTTTATCCTGGCGAGCGATAGCGAGCCTGAAATTATAGGAGGAAACTATAGAATAATGAAATAAATAGACAGACCAAAAAATCCCCACTACCCCAAGATTAATGTCTACCCCGCTCTGGTGGGTTGGTGGTTACGTTTTTGCTTTTAGTGGTGGTTTTGTATCTGAAAAAGCAGCCTTGGTGTATCTATCTATCTTTATCTATCTTTCTCTATCTCTATCTATCTATTAATCTATCTATCTATCTATCTGTATCTATCTTGTTTGTATTCTTGTTTGTTCTGCTTGTGCGTGTTCTTGTACTTGTTCTTCTTCTTGTTCCGCTTGTTCTTGTACTTGTTCTTCTTGTTCTTATTCTTGTTCCGCTTGTTCTTGTACTTGTTCTTCGTGTTCTTGTTCTTGTTCATCGTATTCTTGTTTTTGTTCTTCTTGTTCTTTCCTTCTTTTTCCTATTAATCTTCATCTTCATATTATGTTTATTATTATTGTTATTGTTGTTGTTGTTGTTGTTGTTGTTGTTGTTGTAGTTATTGTTGTTCGTCAATTACCATTATACCTCTACTTCTCCTCCATTCCTCAATATTCCTCTTCTCATTTGTTTCTTCACCTCTTCCTCTTCATTCTACCTCTCCTCCTCTTCTCTCTCCCCCCACCTTCCTCCCATTCTCCTCC
>JBAKBP010040723.1:0-13164 GCA_037953745.1 Lithodes maja | reverse complement strand
CCTCCTCCTTTCTTATGCTCTCTCTCCTCTCTCTCTCTCTCTCTCTCTCTCTCTCTCTCTCTCTCTCTCTCTCTCTCTCTCTCTCTCTCTCTCTCAAAATACATTATACAATATCACTATCGAAAGACTCGCTTATGATCAGTTTTTTTTTCTCTCTCTCTCTCTCTCTCTTCTCTCTCTCTCTCTCCTCTCTCTCATAGGCTACCCAAACATACATACAAACATACACACACACACACACAATCACTACATATTCGCACACAACACATAGTAAGAAGCATATCATATATAATAACAACATATTAATGAATACACACACACACCCACCATCTTCCTCTCCCTCCTTCATTTAATACTTCCATCTACTCTATTTGCCTATTCTTTATCCCCCCCCCCCTCCGCTCTCCTTTACTTTCTTTTATCTTTCTATTCCTTTTTTATCCATCCATCCATCCATCAGCTCAATTCGTCCCCTTATTTCTTTTCAATCCCCTTTCTTATTTGTTCACCCAGCATCCATTCCTTCTTTCTTTCTTTCTTCCTTTCATCCATCCATCCATCCAGCTGCCTCTAGCAACCCCGCCAACCAACCAGTCTTTTCATGTAAGCTCCTTTTCTCTCCACCTCCTCCTTTCTTATGCTCTCTCTCTCTCTCTCTCTCTATCTATCTATCTATCTATCTCTCTCTCTCTCTCTCTCTCTCTCTCTCTCTCTCTCTCTCTCTCTCTCTCTCTCTCTCTCTCTTCTCTCTCTCTCTCTCTCTCTCTCTCCTCTCTCTCTCTCTCTCTCTCCTTCCTGAACATAGGGAAACATATATGTAAGACAAATTCCCCCCATGATAATAAAATACAAGGACAAATTAAACCACCTATACTAGCCTAACCCTATGTAACTTAATCTAACCCAGGTATACGAGGATGTTGCCCCACTTTGGACTATGACTGAGGGGATTTTGCCCAGGCTAGACTTGGTCAAGTTAAGTTAGCTTGGTATAGGTTAGAATAATTAGGTTAGGTATGGTTAAGTTAGATTGGGCTTAGTGAGTTTATATCTATTAAGATTAAGTTAGGTTATCGAACAAATGGTTTCAAACTAGATACATTTGGTATCAGAAAAGATACAGGCCAGCACTGGTTTGGTAACAGAGTTGTAGATATGTGGAATAGGGTACCGAGTATTATAATAGGATCAACAACGATAGAGATCTTCAAAATAAATCTAGCTAGGCACATGGACGTGATGAGCTGGATGTGCAAGGGATCTGCCTCGTGTATGACCAATCGGCTTCCCATTTTCTTATGTTCTTAGCTGACTGTGGCCGATTTGGTTGTGGCCGTTTTTGACCGGAACAAGAACAGGAACAGGATTTGGGGGTAGGAAAATAACGTCTAATTATCTTGGCTGAATTTACTCCTTCCTTCCTTCCTTTTTTGTATTGTTCCTTCTGCTGTAAAATCCTCATTCCCTTAAAGTTTCTTATTTCCTTTCCCTGTTGTCTTTCTTTCCTTTCATGTTCATCACATATATCCACTAATATGTTTTTCTAGCCTCCTCCCTTTTCTTCCTTCTATTCCTTATTCCTTTTCCCCTCCTTCCTTCCTCACATATTTGTTGTCTTCCCTCTCCTTCATGTTCTCCTTCCTTATCCTCTCCTTCTCCTCCTCCTTCCTTCCCTCCTTTTTTTCCTTCCCTCCGTGCCCCAGCCATCGTTCCATTTCTTGCTGGCGATGGTATTGTGTAGTCCTGGGCTGCCCTTGTGCCCTTACAATAGAGCAGCTGCGAGGGGGTCTAGTTCATCCAGGTGGTTCCTAGTCCCTGCCCTGCCCTGTCCTGTGCTATACTGCCCTGTGCTATGCTGTCCTGTGCTATACTATCCTGTGCTATGCTGTCCTGTGCTATGCTGTCCTGTACTATACTGCCCTGTGCTATGCTGTCCTGTACTATGCTGCCCTGTGCTATGCTGTCCTGTGCTATACTATCCTGTGCTATGCTGTCCTGTACTATGCTGCCCTGTGCTATGCTGTCCTGTGCTATACTATCCTGTGCTATGCTGTCCTGTGCTATGCTGTTCTATTTTGTACTACACTGCCTTATAATGTTCTGTCCTATGCTATGTTGTTCTGTTTTATACTGCCCCTGCTCTGTGCTATACTGTCCTGCCCTGCCCTGCCATGCTCTGTGCTATACTGTCCTGCCCTGCCCTGCCATGCCCTGTGCTATACTGCCCTGCCCTGCCATGCTCTGTGCTATACAGAGCACGCAGAAAAGGTCTCATCTACCAGTCACAATGTCAAACAGATTTGAGATATTGGTAGAGATGGAAGACGAACCAGAAGAGACCAGGCTCGTTGGGGATTCCATCCTACGAGTACAGGTCGAAGAGCTCTGCGACAGAGTCCCAAATCAACGGAAAAGATTTTGCATCCCAGGAGCTGGACTGGACGACATTGTGGAAGCCTTCGAAGATACCACAAAGGATGCAAATGAAAATACCCTTTTTGTCATCCATGCTGGTTCAAATGACGTCATGCGCACCAGATCCGAAGAGTTGATGGAGAAATATCGCAAAATGATCCAGCACTACAAAAACAAGTCAAGGAATATCATCATCTCAGGCATTCTCCCAAGATCGACGCACCTGACAAATTCTACGACAAGGCCTTCAGCACAAATAGCCGACTAAAATATTTGTGTCTGAGGGAAGAAGTTGAATTCATCAACCTCTGGGACAACTTCTACAACCAGTCTACTCTGGTTCCGCAAGGATGGCACTCATCTAAACCCTGTGGGTTCAGCATGCATGGGTCGTCTCCCTACACGAAGCAGTCCGCAGCCATGGATCAAAAAACGCCATCCGAGAAGAAGCAGCAGTGACATAAATCATCCAACGCCAAGAAAAAAACAGAGGCAACCGAGGACCACCAGCGATAAGGACCGAAGACAGCGAGGACCGAGGACAGCCATGAACATAAATGTTGATCCGACAAGAACCAAAAATATTATTAAAGAGCGTTCCGTGAGTTCTAAAATAACAAATTTAAAGGTTTTCTATGCAAACGCTCGTAGCATACGCAATAAATTTTCAGATTTAGAGGAGCTAGTGTTTACAGAAAATTATGATGTGATTGGCATAACAGAATCTTGGCTCAATACAGAAGATAGAGACTTTTTAGCAGAGTATTCACTTCCCGGTTATGTAATGTTTGAGAAAAGCCGAATAAATCGAAATGGAGGTGGCGTTTTACTTAATATCAAAGAAAGTCTTAACCCTACCCTCTTGTCAAAACCTCAAATTGTGAACGTCGACGCATCTTTTGTGCTAATAAAGAATAATAAAGGTACAAAAATAATACTTGCATTAATATACAGACCTCCAGCTCAATCAGTGCAAACTGACCGAGAAATTTACGAACAAATTGCAGATGTAAGTAACTCACAAGATACCGTAATTTTTGGCGACTTTAATTTACCTGTGACCAAGTGGGGCGATACCCTTACTTCACACTCCGGACATGACTTGTATACGAACTTGCAAGAGAGTTCGCTTTATCAATTTGTTCGAACGCCAACCCGTGGTAATAACGTTCTTGACATTGTACTTGCAACAAAAGAAGAATTAATAGAGAATTTGAATGTTGGTGATGAATTCAGTAACAGCGACCATCGTACGATAACTTTCACTTTAAATTTTACTAGTAACGAACCAAATAGTAGCATCGAAAAAGTCCCTAATTTCAAGAAAGCAAACTTCCATAAACTTAGAGCTATGTTTAAAGAAACTGACTGGAGCTTTTTAATTAACAATAACGACATAAATACATCTTGGAAGTTATTCGAAACCACTTACCTAAAAGCAGTGCAAGACTGCATACCATCGAAAATACGGCGTCCAGGCCATAATAATAAGCCCAAATGGTGGAATAAAGATATTTCAAACTGCCTGCTTGCTAAAAAATTTGCTAATGATAGATTAAAATCTTCACAAAATGACGAAGAACGGGTGAAATTTGTAGAGCTACGACGCAAAGCCAAAAAGTTAATTAAGCAAAGTAAAAAGACCTTAGAGTTACATATTGCGAATCAAAGTAAAACAAACCCGAAAGAATTCTATAGTTATATCAGAAAGAAAAAAGTAGTTACTTCAACTGTTGGACCGTTAGTCGTTAGTCGATGAAAATGGAGAATACACCAAAGACGAAGTACAAATGAGTAATGCCCTGAATACCTTTTTTGCATCAGTTTTTACAACAGAAGACCTCAGTGCTATCCCTACACCATCGCCGATTCAGATTGATAATTCAGATGTTTTAAGCAATATCACCGTTACAGAGAGAGAAGTATTGAATCGTTTAGATAAACTCAAGGTAAATAAAACGCCTGGACCTGATACAATCTCGCCTAGAGTTCTAAAGGAAGCTAAGGATGAGCTCTCCAAACCACTGACATTACTATTCAATAAATCCTTGCAGTCTGGAACTATGCCTAATCAGTGGAAGCTAGCCAACGTAACACCGATATTCAAAAAAGGCAGCAAATCCCTACCCAGTAACTATCGTCCAATTAGCTTAACCTCAGTTGTATGTAAAATGCTAGAAACGGTCATACGAGACAGACTCGTAAATCACTTAGAGGAAAATAACATACTTAAAGATACTCAACACGGCTTTCGTAAAAAACGTTCCTGTTTAACAAACCTCTTAGACTTCTTCCACGATATCCTCAACCTCTACGATGAGAGTAAAGCTGTAGATATTATATACCTTGATTTTCAAAAGGCCTTTGACAAAGTTCCCCACAAACGTTTACTGCTAAAACTAAAAGAGCATGGAATACAAGACGGTGTGTTGAAATGGATAGAAAATTGGCTCAGCGACAGAAAGCAAAGAGTAGTCATAAACGGTAAGGCATCTAAATGGACCAATGTAAGTAGCGGGGTACCCCAGGGATCGGTACTAGGACCAATTTTCTTTCTAATTTACATCAACGACATAGATGAGGGTCTCACCTGCACAATCTCAAAATTTGCTGACGATACAAAAATTGCAAATAGCGTACTCTCAAAAGAACAAGTTGACGATATGCAACACAATCTAGATACATTGTCATGTTGGGCCCAAATTTGGCAAATGAGTTTCAATGCGGATAAATGTAAAGTACTACATATCGGATACCTAAATGAGAAAGCAAACTATTCGATGAATGGCACTCAGCTTAAGAATGTAAACAGAGAAACCGATCTGGGAGTAACAATATCGAGTAACCTAAAACCGAGTCAACAATGTTCAGAAGTTGTTAAGAAGGCAAACAAAATAATTGGCTTTATAGGCAGGTCATTTGAGCATAAATCCAAAGACGTTATCCTAACTCTTTACAATTCCTTAGTCCGCCCTCTTCTGGAATACTGCGTTCAATCCTGGTGCCCTTATTACCAAAAAGATATAAACAAGCTAGAACGAGTTCAACGTAGAGTTACCAAAATGATACCTAGCCTAAAGAACAAACCATACGAAGAGCGTCTTAGAGAATTAAATCTATTTCCTTTAACCCAGCGCAGATTAAGAGGTGACTTAATTCAAGTGTTCAAAATCATCAAAGGCATCGACAATATGAACTGTAGTAAGTACTTCACTATCGACCAATCTAATTACACGCGGGGAAACGGTTGCAAAATTATTGGTAAATCTTTTAACTCACACGAATCTAAGAATTTCTTCTTCAATCGAGTTGTCAACTTGTGGAATGGGCTTCCCCGAAACGTTATAGACTGCATCACCGTTGATTCATTTAAACTCCGCCTAGACAAATATCTCGCATCAAACCCGAGACTGACTGCGTTTGTAAATGAATAACTTTATTTTATCCCCCCCTCAGTTACTAACCCATCTGTCCCCTACTAACTTTCTAATCCTGCCACGGACATTAGTTCCAGGGCAGTAATTCCCTTTCCAATGTTTCCTTACCCACTCTAAACCACTGTTTGGACACTTGATCCTCAGTGTTTTGGAGGACAAGCAACCTAGAAGGGTCACTAGATCTGTTGTTGCTTGATTTCCTTTGTACTCCTTTGTACTTATACTGTCCTGCCCTGCCCTGCCATGCCCTGTGCTATACTGCCCTGCCCTGCCATGCTCTGTGCTATACTGTCCTGTCCTGCCCTGTCCTGCCCTGCCCTGCCATGCCCTGTGCTGTACTGCTCTGTACTATGTTGTTATGTCTTGTACGGTTTGACCTTATAATGTGCAATACTGTTTTTCCTTTTTATGTTATATCATGTTCTATATTGTTCTGCCTTGTACTGTCCTGCTTTACAATATTCTGTCCTGTGCTATAGTGTATTGCTTTATAATGTTCTAATCTGTTCTGCACTATACTGTTCTGGGCTGTCATAAGCTATACTAACCTGCCTTAAGATGTTCTGTTTTATCCTGTCTTATGATACAAGCTGGACTTATTCGTGTTATGCTGTCCTGTCCGGTCGTATTATGTAATGTATGCGGTTCAAAACAGTGCTTTGTGAGCACTAAAATTTATGTGTATTATTTTTATTAATCTCACCACCACACCCCCAATGAAATTAATTAAAGTATATATGATCCACCGGGATTCGAACCCGGGTTATCACACACATATTTTTGCCACCTTAACCATTAGTTTGAAGCAGGATATCTAAATAAGAACTAGAGGAGCACTCAGTAGAGCGCGTACTTCAGCCAACGCTGGCTGGTTAATGGTTATTTACCATTAATAACACAGGCCTAATTTTTCTGCTGGATCTGGGTTCCGGGATATGATTCGGATCGCCTCCTAAATTGAATAACTTCTTCCTTGGCGTATATCCGATCTGCCAACCAAATGTTGTGAAAATCTGTTCATAACTTTGTGAGATATGCTCACCAATGTGTTTATAATCTCTGGAATGCCTCTTAACTTTAATCACTTCTTCCTTGGCATATATCCTATCTGCCCACCAAATTTTGTGAAAGTCAGTTCATAACTTTGAGAGATATCTTCATTACAGACAAACAAACAGACAAATGGAGGCAAACATACTACTGATTAGATTGAAGCATATGTTGGCCTTCACTTCATTTATTGCAGTACAGGTATATGCTCCTTCTGACATAAGTTATTTATAAAAGAACTAACTGTTATACGCCACACTCGGGACACTTGCTTGGTCCTGGGTGACTTCAACACAATCACTGGCCCTGACAAGACTCGCTATGAGACATGTGTTGGTCCTCATGGCTCTGATACCAGGTAAATATAAATGTACAGTATATATTTATAGCTGTATAAGGTTCAGGTAGTTGATGAATGTTGTATCTTGGTTCCAGAGGCCAGAACTACACTGCTGGACTTGGTATTCCAATGCTGGTGCCATTACGAAAGAGATTGATTATATTCATGTAGTAATTTGTTCACAACCTTATTGAAAACTACGAAAATGTTACCCATTATGGTCTCAACTTGAGAGGCTCAAGACTGAGAATTGTGCATGGGTGTGTGTAGGGACTATCAATTTGGTTTGAAATGCTTGGTTACCTGGAGGTTCCTATTGAACTATGGCATAACTTCAAACATGAGGTTCTTGCAGCAGTTGATGTGTGTTTTGGAGATAACCCACAGTTTAAACAAAATATATATATATATATATATATATATAAATATACTGTAGGTCGAGACACTCAATGTAAATCTAAAAGAGATTTTTGCTGCCAGACTGACTGGAGATCAGGTTCAGCACAGGACCTAGTTCTGTAGATCAAGATATATCCTGTAGAGGAGGTTGCAGAGAAGGTTGAGGGCTATTATATTAAATAACCTTTTTTCTCCAAAGAGCTTTGCTCTTAGTCTATCTCTCAGGTTAGCTCAGTTCAGATGGCAGATCTTGGAGTTGCCACTTATGAAGCAAAGTGTACAGACCGTTGGGCTGTGTACTAAGAGCAGCTGTACATGACTGATCCTCCAGGTAGATAGATTCAATCAGTAAATGACCAGCCATTAGTGTCGAGATCCACTAATCAGCGAAGACCCACCCTCCTTTGTTGAGCTAAAACTGTAAAGGTGGCTGTGGCTATGCTTTGAGTGTGGGAAGATACCAAGTGTCTAGCATTTCTGGAGAGCTTTTGAAAGTTAGGGATGAGGCCATGGTACACAGATTGCAGGCAGTCTTGACTGTTGTATGGTGAACTGGTACCATTCCACTTGACTGGAAAAAAAGCCTTGGATAAATTATCCACATTGAGAAGGGAAAATAATAAATTGACAGGGCTGCAACAATTACAGTGGGGTTACTATTCTCAGTGTACCAGGCATCTGATGCAAATTCGAGGTCACCTGATAAATGTCAGATACCTGAGCAACCTGCTTTGAGTGTTTCACACCCATTAAGTTGATACTTGACCAAATTCTGGCATTCTGGGTCCTTGAGGAACACAGGCTTGAGTTATGAAAGGGGCTGAAACTTTTATCCTGGAGTCACATGGAGATTTTCTTAAATGTCCGTTTTATTAAAGAGATTTGGTCCATTTGCAAAATTTTAGACAATATTTAAAACTCTAAAAATAGAGAGCGGAAATAAAACAATATTGAAGGAGTTCTATAATAACATTTCACAGTACGGTGACATTCTTCTTTCTATTATTCTGGATAGCTTTCTATTATTCTGGATAGCTTTCTATTATTCTGGATAGCTTTCTATTATTCTGGATAGCTTTCTATTATTCTGGATAGCTTTCGATGATTTTTTCAGCATGAGAGACATCTCTAAATTTCAAAGCGATATAAACTATTTCAATAATTCCTGAGTCTAACAGATACTTTCTATAATGCAAAAAATCAATTAATGGGAGCCAAAACAGACTGATAAAAATACGAAACCCATACTAAATGGGTTAAGATCGTGTTGTCAATCAAGTGCTCCTCCTCAAATGGTAGACAAACTAATTCATGCATCCACCTTGATATGTCGTCTCTTACACAACACCAATATGACTCCTTCATACCATGCAAACACACACACACATGCACACTCTCTCTTATTCACTCACTAACTCTAACTACCTCTCCCTCTATCTCATTAGTTTTTTTTCTGTATTCACCGTTTCCTTTCAACTTCCGCGTCATGCTGTGTTCTCTCTCTCTCTCTCTCTCTCTCTCTCTCTCTCTCTCTCTCTCTCTCTCTCTCTCTCTCTCTCTGATCTATATATGTATGTAAATCTATGTCAATCTGTCTCGTTACCTTGCATCATGTTGGTCTAATTCTGACATCTATCCTTCTTGAGTTGCGTCAGCATTGAACCGGTGACTCAAGATTTCTTTATAATTTTCTCTCTCTCTCTCTCTTTCTCTCTTTCTTCTAATTTTGGGGGTGGGGGGTCATCTCTGCCCATCCCATACCACACCCCTTCCCTTCTGTGCCCCCAACTGTCCTTTCATTATCTTTGCACCATCTTGATTCGTCTTGTTCTGCCATCTGTCGTGGGTCTCTCTCTCTCTCTCTCTCTCTCTCTCTCTCTCTCTCTCTCTCTCTCTCTCTCTCTCTCTCTCTCTCTCTCTCTCTCTCTCCACACAGTAGGTTATTTTCAAAGGTCCAGAGGGGGGTAAAGGGTATATTTGTTAACATTGGGCAGGACTTTAGCTTTGTCTCCCATTGATCTGCGGTGAGACTAACATTTGCGGGAAAGTGCAGGCGCGGGTGGTCGGAAGTTGCAGTAATTACGAGTGCGATTTGGCGAAAGGTCGGAGTGGGTGGAAGGGAAGGCGATTGATTGATAGACATAGATATAGACGTTCTAGGTAGATAGATTGTTAGGGTATGAACACGGAAAAAAGCCTGATATAGACGTTCTAGGTAGATAGATTGTTAGGGTATAAACACGAAAAAAGCCTGATATAGACGTTCTAGGTAGATAGATTGTTAGGGTATAAACACGGAAAAAAGCCTGATATAGACGTTCTAGGTAGATAGATTGTTAGGGTATAAACACGGAAAAAAGCCTGATACAGACGTTCTAGGTAGATAGATTGTTAGGGTATAAACACGGAAAAAAGCCTGATACAGACGTTCTAGGTAGATAGATTGTTAGGGTATAAACACGAAACAAAGCCTGATACAGACGTTCTAGGTAGATAGATTGTTAGGGTATAAACACGGAAAAAAGCCTGATACAGACGTTCTAGGTAGATAGATTGTTAGGGTATAAACACGGAAAAAAGCCTGATATAGACGTTCTAGGTAGATAGATTGTTAGGGTATAAACACGGAAAAACGCCTATTGATTCTATTGAGGTTGCTCTGATTAGGTTACTCTACATAATGATAACAATTATTAACATTAAAACTTTACTTGTCATTAGTGAGACCCCATATGGATTATGCTGTCCAATTTTGGTGTCCTTATTACAGAATGGACATAGATTCATTGGAGAGAGTACAGCGTAGAATGACAAAAATGATCCATAATATTAGAAATCTTTCGTATGAAGAAAGGTTGAAGAAATTAGGTTTACATTCGTTAGAGAGACGCAGAGTTAGAGGGGATATGATAGAGGTGTTCAAGTGGGTTAGTGGGATTAACAAAGGGGACATGACAAATGTACTAAAGCTCAGTGATAGCGAAAGAACTCGTACCAATGGTTTCAAATTAGATAAATTTCGTTTCAGAAAAGATATAGGCAAATATTGGTTTGGTAACAGAGTTGTAGATGGGTGGAATAGACTACCAAGTGCTATAGTGGGGTCTAAAACGGTAGGGAGCTTTAAGATAAAATTGGATAAGCATATGGACGAGAAGGGTTGGGTGTGAAGGGGGATCAGCCGGGTTGGGCCAATCAGCACTCTGCATACCCCCATAATCCTGTGTTAATCTCTAACCGTTTTGGTAAGATGATCCTCAGGGTATTAGAGTGTTGAGCCTATAATTGGGCTTTGTAATTGAACTGGGGTTGTGTGGGACAGGGATCTGCCTTGCTTAGGCCAATCGGCTTTCTGCAGACTCCCATTTTCTTATGTTCTTATGTTAACATAGTCAACAGCTGCTATCCAGTGAAAGCCTCTTCACAATTTAGAGGGGAAAATATGAAGTCAATTGTGCAGTTGAGTAACTGGACCCAATAGTTGTCAAGATGAAGGTAAAAGGTTTGAGGTGTTTAACTTACAGATAATGATTCCATATATTAAACTCAGATGACAAGATCACAGACCCAAACTACGTTTAAAACCTATTCCAGGAGCATCGGTCAAGGTTAAGGTCAGTTTAATATATAATAAGAACAATAATTAATATTTAACTCAGGTGATTACAGTGTAAGGAGACATGTTTTTGACACCTGAACACGGCCCTTGACGATTAAAGTATGAATATAAACTTGGTCAGTATTTTGTCTGCATAAACGGTTAATACCTCAACGAATTTGGTGAAACATGAATTATTTATAGCGAAATTGAATTGATCTTAAAGTGACCTGTGAATTTGCCAGTAATATGTGAACACTTTCTTGAAGGTAGACTGGGAATAGCTTGTAAGAATTGATGACATTATATTGGCCAGCTTAGGGAAGCAAATGGGGAGGATATGAGGGACAACTTATTGGGGGAAGGGGAGGAGAGTGGGGGACAGAACAGGGGAGGTGGGGATAAGGGAGGTAAAGTGGGGATAATCCATGGTTGTGGAGGACAGCACAGGGGAGGTGGGGATAAGGGAGGTAAAGTGGGGATAATCCATGGTTGTGGGGGACAGCACAGGGGAGGTGGGAATAAGGGAGGTAAAGTGGGGATAATCCATGGTTGTGGGGGACAGAACAGGGGAGGTGGGGATAAGGGAGGTAAAGTGGGGATAATCCATGGTTGTGGGGGACAGAACAGGGGAGGTGGGGATAAGGGAGGTAAAGTGGGGATAATCCATGGTTGTGGGGGACAGCACAGGGGAGGTGGGGATAAGGGAGGTAAAGTGGGGATAATCCATGGTTGTGGGGGACAGAACAGGGGAGGTGGGGATAAGGGAGGTAAAGTGGGGATTATCCATGGTTGTGGGGGACAGCACAGGGGAGGTGGGAATAAGGGAGGTAAAGTGGGGATAATCCATGGTTGTGGGGGACAGAACAGGGGAGGTGGGGATAAGGGAGGTAAAGTGGGGATAATCCATGGTTGTGGAGGACAGCACAGGGGAGGTGGGGAGAAGGGAGGTAAAATGGGGATAATCCATGGTTGTGGGGGACAGCACAGGGGAGGTGGGAATAAGGGAGGTAAAGTGGGGATAATCCATGGTTGTGGGGGACAGAACAGGGGAGGTGGGGATAAGGGAGGTAAAGTGGGGATTATCCATGGTTGTGGGGGACAGCACAGGGGAGGTGGGAATAAGGGAGGTAAAGTGGGGATAATCCATGGTTGTGGGGGACAGAACAGGGGAGGTGGGGATAAGGGAGGTAAAGTGGGGATAATCCATGGTTGTGGGGGACAGAACAGGGGAGGTGGGGATAAGGGAGGTAAAGTGGGGATAATCCATGGTTGTGGGGGACAGCACAGGGGAGGTGGGGATAAGGGAGGTAAAGTGGGGATAATCCATGGTTGTGGGGGACAGAACAGGGGAGGTGGGGATAAGGGAGGTAAAGTGGGGATAATCCATGGTTGTGGGGGACATAACAGGGGAGGTGGGGATAAGGGAGGTAAAGTGGGGATAATCCATGGTTGTGGGGGACAGAACAGGGGAGGTGGGGATAAGGGAGGTAAAGTGGGGATAATCGATGGTTGTGGGGGACAGAACAGGGGAGGTGGGGATAAGGGAGGTAAAGTGGGGATAATCCATGGTTGTGGGGGACAGAACAGGGGAGGTGGGGATAAGGGAGGTAAAGTGGAGATAAGCCATGGTTGTGGGGGACAGAACAGGGGAGGTGGGGATAAGGGAGGTAAAATGGGGATAATCCATGGTTGTGGGGGACAGCACAGGGAAGGCAAGGGATACGGAAGGGAAGGTGGGGGCAGGATAGGGGAGGTACGGGTAAATTCTGGGAGGAAAGACGTGGGGGACAAGATAGGGGAGGTGGGGGCAGGATAGAGAAATTGTGTGTGGGGTGGTTATGAGAGGAGTAGGATGGGGATGGTAGGGGATTAATTATTGGGGGCAGGATAGGAGAGGTGAGGGGTGATTTGGGGGGGGGAAG
>JBAKBP010040722.1:0-13164 GCA_037953745.1 Lithodes maja | reverse complement strand
ATTTCAGTAAGTTAACGAAAATTCTGGGTTACTCATGATTACTTCAGGACGATTAAATTCTAGTTAGGTAGGATCTGTTAGAGGTGAAAGGTTGATTATGTTTTTGTCTTTCTATGTGAGTGAGGGAGACAAAAGGCAGAACTGCTTGTTGGTGGTCTTTAACCGTTAAAATCCTAGAGGTCCTTCCTAAGTTGAGCACTCTCGTCTTATGTTAGGTAAAGCATAATGAAAACAGATTAACTAAATATAATAACTAAATAAATCCTAGGCTACTGAAGAGGTTAACCGTTTCAATACGACGACGTCTTCTTAATACAATGCTGGCTGGAATTAGACGATTTCACCCACTTAGGAAGAACACGCCTAATCTGCCTAAAATCGTCGAACCCCGGCCCCTTGTATCATCACCTTACACAAATGAGGCAGTGCACGACCAACCACTCCGTACAGTTGGGGTCAATAGTTCACGAGTAGAAAGTGTTTTTTTTAATCTCGTCTGCGAGAGGCATTATCTGAGCTGAGCAAATCGTCTAATGTTAGCCAGGATACAAGATAACTAGTTATCACTTAACTGAATGAGTTACACAAGGTAAATTGATAGTCATTTCCTAAACAGAATGGCAATTATCTAATGATATATAGGATTGTACAATATGCAGTGGTTATTCGTCCGAAACTGTTAGGCAAGTGGTAACATTCGTTATATAACGTAACTAACTTAACATAACCTACCAAATTATACTCTATCCTAATCTTAGTATCGCTAGGTTGGGTTAGTTTGGCTAATTAGTAGCCATTTACTTTAAGAATGGTAAAACTTTACGGAAAAGAGATGGGTCCATTGCCAAAGCTTTCTTTCCCAACCATCTTGTACAGTAGGTTTCCGTTTGGAAGGCTTTACCCCAAAAATCTTTATATTAATTGTTAATTATTTTTCTTCTAAATTGGTGTCTCCCATGGATATTACACGACCTAATTATCCTTAACAATAACTAACTAATCTAGCCAAAACTAATATTGTGTAGTTTATGTTAGGCAAGTTAGGGTTTGGGAGACACCGTTAGAGAGTTTCGAACGAATATACACGGCCTATATAATAAGACATGCTGATTTATAAATAATTCAGTCTATTAACATATATATTATAATAAAAAACAATACAAAACACTAATAATATAAAGAAAGATTAATTGCATCGATCAATTAAATAGTCTAATCCTGAAAATGTGTTATTATATGTTCCTTAATCTGGATAGTGGTTATATCTTACCTAAGCTTTTGATACTAATTACACGTTACCTAATCTTTTGATAATTATTGTAAGTTACCTAATATTTTGATAGTTATTGTACGTTACCTATTTGTTTAGTTATTGTACGTTACCTAATAGTTTATAGTTATTGTACGTTACCTAATAGTTTATAGTTATTGTACATTACCTAATAGTTTATAGTTATTGTACGTTACCTAATAGTTTATAGTTAGTGTACGTTACCTAATAGTTTATAGTTATTGTACGTTACATAATAGTTTATAGTTATTGTACGTTACCTAATAGTTTAGTTATTGTACGTTACATAATAGTTATAGTTATTGTACGTTACCTAATAGTTTATAGTTATTGTACGTTACATAATAGTTTATAGTTATTGTACGTTACATAATAGTTATAGTTATTGTACGTTACCTAATAGTTTATAGTTAGTGTACGTTACCTAATAGTTTATAGTTATTGTACGTTACCTAATAGTTTATAGTTATTGTACGTTACCTAATAGTTTATAGTTATTGTACGTTACCTAATAGTTTATAGTTATTGTACGTTACCTAATAGTTTATAGTTATTGTACGTTACCTAATAGTTTATAGTTATTGTACGTTACCTAATAGTTTATAGTTATTGTACGTTACCTAATAGTTTATAGTTATTGTACGTTACCTAATAGTTTATAGTTATTGTATGTTACCTAATAGTTTATAGTTATTGTAGGTTACCTAATAGTTTATAGTTATTGTACGTTACCTAATAGTTTATAGTTATTGTACGTTACCTAATAGTTTATAGTTATTGTACGTTACCTAATAGTTTATAGTTATTGTACGTTACCTAATAGTTTATAGTTATTGTAAGTTACATAATAGTTTATAGTTATTGTACGTTACATAATAGTTATAGTTATTGTACGTTACCTAATAGTTTATAGTTATTGTACGTTACCTAATAGTTTATAGTTAGTGTACATTACCTAATAGTTTATAGTTATTGTACGTTACCTAATAGTTTATAGTTATTGTACGTTACCTAATAGTTTATAGTTAGTGTACGTTACCTAATCTTATTGATATTTAATGTGAGTAACCAAATCATATTTATAGTTATTGCACGAAAGTAATGCTATTACATATATAAAACTTTGCTGATAATTATTTGCAATTATTATACAGTATCTGTGACTGGGTATATACATACATACATCTATCCTGATCTTACCACCTTGAATACAGAAGGCATTTTTTTTAGCAATATAATCGTCTACTATTAATTGGAAAAATAAATCAAGGTATCATGACACTGCAGGAGTTATTCAAAGTAAATTTAAGGGGGGATGGGCATAAATATTTGTTCATTTATGTATCTTATTAATATATGTTTAGTTTTCTCCCTAGCCATCCATCAAGCTCCGAAGGCCGGTTCCTCCTAATATACAGGTTCGCTATTGTTCGGCAGGAAAAAAATCAACACCTAAATGACACGAAAAGTCTAAATAGTGACAAAACAATGGGGCGAAAGATCTTAAATTCGCCAAACTACAGGGCCGAACGTCTTAACATTTGAAAACTAGTGGGACTAAGCATGAGCAAGAAAGGGGACAATAATCAATATGAGCTAAAAACTCAAATCTTGTATACTACAATTATGAGTACACGACAGACTTTGGATATATTACGTACTCCTCTTCACCCACGTATTAACTTTAATCATATTAGTCATCAGAAACTAATTAATCAGTTGTAAATAACTTAGGAAAAGGAATAATACCAAAGAGGAATAGGTAAGACATGTAGAGGCTTTCTTTCCACTATCAGTCGTGTTTACAAATATTATAATGCACTAATTTATAGCCATTTTAGATTTGTTTAGAGAGAGAGAGAGAGAGAGAGAGAGAGAGAGAGAGAGAGAGAGAGAGAGAGAGAGAGAGAGAGAGAGAGAGAGTCACAACACAAGGATCTGCCAGAGTCGGCTCACGACCCTCCTGTACACCGTGACTGCATACACACACACACACACACACACACACACACACACACACACACACACACACACACACACACACACATTGATAGAAAATAAAATCCTAATAACAAATTAAAATATGCTTAACCTACAGTTATAAGATAAATATATAAAATAAATAAATGTATAAATATACAGTATATATATATATATATATATATATATATATATATATATATATGTTTCTAGTCTCTCAGTGGGGATCGAACCATCGACCATCAGGATGATAGCCGACGCTTTAATCAATTACACCACTGCCGTGGTGTAATTGATTAAAGCGTCGGCTATCATCCTGATGGTCGATGGTTCGATCCCCACTGAGAGACTAGAAACATTTAGTGGCTCACGTGTATTTGTGATATATTCTCAATATATATATATATTCTTCCAATTTGTAGTGAAGTCAAGTATGCCAATGACTTTCAACAAATATAATTCCATTAATGTAACGACTGTCTATATTACATTTTAACTATACGCAGCAACTAACGTATCATCTAAAGAATCTCACGGAGCCAAAAGGTTAACTAGACTTCTCAAATGATTAACTACTCTTTCCTATTTCTGCTCTGATAACCAACATACTTGTAAGGTCTCAACATTTCAACATTTCACATGTCCGTATAATTCGTGGACTTAAATATGTTCGTGTTATCTCAATATTATTCTGGCATATGATCATACAACTACATATTACAACTTAAATGCTATTTAAAATGCAAAATAATTTGATGCTTTGAGATTGTGTTTAATACCAATACAGTAGAATATAATGATAGTTCATTACCCCTCTTCAATTCTAGTCCGTACACATGTATACATTTTGAATTATAATATACAGTTTAATTATATGAATATAAATACTTAATGTTGAATTAATGTATAATCAAATGAAGGCACAAATCCTAGAGTTAATACCAGGTGCATTGTGACCGAGAGTTACCCCCCCCCCCACCACCACACACACACACACACACACACACACATCGGGAGGTCTCATCTGGCTGTGCGTATTTCACATTAAGGTACAATTACAGCGTACCAATTACAACCACAATGCCACATTACGCCACCAATTTGGACCACCAAAACACGGTGCTTCATCTTGGGAGTTAGTTTTTCCTTGTTTATTATTTTTCTTTATGTTAACTTCCTTTGTCTTGTCTTTTGCTTCTTTTTTTCTTTCTTTCTCTTCGTAATTTCATCTCTCTCTCTCTCTCTCTCTCTCTCTCTCTCTCTCTCTCTCTCTCTCTCTCTCTCTCTCTCTCTCTCACCTAGGAGTGGCACAAGTCGTGTCTGGATGGACAACAGATGTAAACCTAGACCATGTTTTCCACTGGCAATTGGTGGCATTAGATTCAATTACAGTCTGACTGACGAAGAAGAAGAAAGAACAAAAATGAAGAGGAGGAAGAGGCAAAGGAGGAGCAGAAGAAAAACAAGAGGAGGTGGAGGAGGAAGATGGCATAGGACACAAATACACTACACAAGATATATAGAAGAAGAGTAGATGAATGAGGGGCAATAGAAAAACAGGAGGAGGTGGAGGTGGAAAATTACATAGGAAACATGCACTACACAACAAATGTGGAGTAGGAGGAGGAGGAGGAATAAACGAAGGAGGAGTATAACAAAAAGAGGAGGTGGTGGACGATAAAGACAGGAATAAACTAACCTCCATACAAATACATGAAAATTAAACCAATTAAATATAAGCTAAATTATAAGAAAAAATATAGTCAAATGGAAGAAAGTAAAGGGGAGAATAATAATAAAAACTATTTGTCTACAGCCTACTGGGCAAAAGCCCTCATAAGGCTGGGGAGAGGCTAAAAGCGGAAACGGGTAAAAGAATAGAAAAAATAGGGGTAAAATCAATTAAACTCGTTCATCCTAAAAACAAAGAAAAGAAACAACATTAAAAAAGATATGACTAGAAGAAAGTATAAGATATTAGATCAGATGAAAGATGTTAATTTCCTTAAGGAAAGCAAATAAGTTGGCAATATCAAAGGAAGGAGTGTCAGACAGGACAGACTGAAGAGAAGGCTGAAAAAAGTAACGCTGCTGCTGTCGACCATATAGTGGGCATTCGACGAGAAAGTGCCGCACAGTAATGCCTGTGTCACAAGTAGCGCACCACGGGGGAGGAGCATGTGGAGTGGCCATTAAGTGTCCATGTGTGTAGCGGGTATGACTAATTCGGAGACGAGTGAGGACGACTTGGTCCCTGCGCCTGGCCTGAAAAGAGGAAGGCCACACGGAAACCGCATCCTTGATAGCACGAAGATGGATGGTAAGGGGCTGTGAAGACCATTCATGTTGCCATGCACGATAGATGAGTTCTCGAACGACGGCCTTCATGTCAGACAGGCGCAAGAGAGGACCTGCTCCTGGACCGATACAGGCTGTTTTAGCGAGCCGATCTGCTCTCTCATTACCCGCAATGCCCACATGTGCAGGAACCCAGCAAAACTGGATTTTCCAATTGGCCAAGGAAAGGTCATGTATTCGGCGGAGAATAGTGGAAATAAGTGGATCTCTCGTAGAAAGATCTTGTAACGCCAGAAGGGCACTCAGGCAGTCACTATAAATAACCACCCGAGGGGTGTTGACTGGAAAGGAAGGGACCATATCAACCGCCCCCAACAATGCACGCAATTCAGCAGTAAAAACAGATGAATATGGGGATAAAGCCAAGCTAAAAACGGAAGCCTCTGAAACTGCAGCACAACCAACTTTCCCATCCCTCTTAGACCCATCAGTATATATGACACGGGCAGGGGCATGACTTAGCATATGCTGAAGGGCGACACACCTCTGAACAGCAGGGAGCGAGGACTTAGAACCTTGAGCAAGGAACGTACAAACCATAGGTGATGATAAAAGCCAATACGGGATGGAGGGGTCAGCCGCCTGCAGAAGGGGCATGGGTAAATCATGGTGCATAAAGAGTCTGTGGGCCAAAACCGGAAAAGACGGTAACAATGCTAGAGGGAAGTCATCCTCCCCCACCTGGTCAAACAAGTTGCTCGCAGGTGACTCAGTAGACAGCAACTGCAGAGCAGAATTCATAATTACACGCTCTCGATGGAGGGGGAGAGGAAGCTGGCCACTTTCTACGAGAAGGCTCGTAATGCGAGACGACTTGAAAGCTCCAGTGCAAAGCCTGATACCAAGATGATGGACAGGATCCAAGGTTTTGAGCGTGGTCTGGGAAGCCGTGCCATAAATAGCACACCCATAATCTAAGACGGACAAAACCGTGGCCGTATATAACATAAGGAGGGTCCGACGATCAGCACCCCAGGTAACATGGTGACATTTCTTCAAGACGTTAAGACGTCTTAGGCACCGCGCCTTAAGGTCTTTGACATGGGCAGACCAGTTAAGATGTGTGTCAAGGATGAGTCCCAAGAACTTAACCTGATCAGAAAATAGTAGCCGATGTCCAGACATTGAGAGGGAGATAGTTTGACCATGTAGGTGACGTTTGTCACGATAAAAGAGAATCGCCTTGGTTTTCTCGCTGAAAAATGTAAACCCCGTAGAAGATGCCCAATGGGTAACGTCCCTCAAGACAGTATTAAGGCATCGCTGTATATGAGATAAACTGGGTGAGGTATAGTAAACTGCGAAATCGTCCACATAAAGGCTGTGGGAGACTTGAGGAGGGAGGCAGGACACCACCCCGTTGATGGCGATTGCAAACAGCGTGCTACTAAGAACGCTCCCCTGAGGGATGCCCATCTGAAGAGAGTGTAGGCGAGACAGGGTTCCATTGACAATCACTTGGAAAGTCCTATCAGAGAGGAAACCCTTCAAAAATCGGAGAAGTGAGCCACGCATGCCAGACTCGTATAAGATTCGTAGAATGCGATAGCGCCAAGTCGTGTCATAGGCCTTAGTGATGTCAAATAAAAGAGCCACGGTGGGGTGACCCAACACGAACCCACGCCGGACTTGATCCTCCAAACAGGCCAAAGAATGAAGCGTGGAGCGTTGAGGGCGGGACCCAGACTGTGATTGAGAGATGAGATTATGGTTCAAAGCAAAGTATAAGAGCCGAGGGTGCACCATCTTCTCAAATAATTTGCTTATGCAGGACGTCAATGAAATCGGGCGGGAGTTGGTGGGTAAACTAGGGTCCTTGCCTGGCTTCGGAATGGGGACTGTATAAGCATGTTTCCAATCAGGAGGGAAGTACCCATGCTGCCATATTTGGTTAAAAACACCAGATAAAAAAGTAAGAGCCTCACCGTCCAGGTGTTGAAGCATACTATAGGAAATTCCATCTGGGCCAGGGGTAGCATCCTTGCACAAACGCTCGGGGTAAATTAGCGTCACTACCTACATCCGCCAGATGACTAGCATGAGCCAACGAGATGGAATAATCGTCAAACAACAGAGAGGCGGAAGCATGATCAAAAACCGAATGAACAGGAGAACGGTTGTTTTGACCAGTAATCTTGTGAAATTTCTTCCAAACTAAAGACAGAGACGTACGGGGGGCCAATCCGGAGACATATGACTGCCACGACTGTTTCTTCTGTGAGATAACAGTACGTTTGAAAAGTGCACACAGTTTATTATAGTAGGGTTTCACCTCGCTGATAAAATACATAGCAGTAACAAACTTCACCCAAACATGTAATGGCGCATCAGCTGCCAGCGATACTCGAGCATCCCGTAGGTGACGGGTGGAATGAGCAAGGCGACGCTCCAAATAATGTTTTAATCGAACCAGCTTGGACAGTTCAGGGGACCACCACGGGACCCGTCGAGGGTGAGGGGTACTGGATGACCGAGGGATTGTGCTATCAGCAACGGAACAAATAAAATCTTTGAAAAACATATAATTATCATGTGGAGAATCATCATCACGAAAAACCCCAATGTCAGCTGAAAGAGAACTAAAAGAGTCCCAATCAGCTTTAGCAAGGTGATACCTGGCTAACTGACTTGATGCATTAGGGGATGTGGGAGTCAATAGTATAGGGTGATGGTCACTAGTAAACCGGTCAGCAACAACAGACCAAGTAAAAAGGGACGCTGCCTCAGCCGATGCCAAAGTAAGATCAACTGCAGAGGAAGTAGAGTGAGCTAAAGAATAAAAAGTGTGGGACCTTCATTAAGACAGCATAGGGGAGAGTTTAAAAGCAGATCCTCAATGAGGCATCCTGGTGCATCAGCAGAAGAACAACCCCATACCGGAGAGTGGGAGTTAAAATCACCTAAAATTAAAAATGGAGGAGGAAGACACCATAAAAGATGGGGCAACCTAGACATATTATAATTACAACTAGGTTGATTATATACACTACAGATGGTAAGGGCTGTACCATTAGGAAGGGATACCCTAACAGCAACAGCTTGGAATGGGGGATCTAACAATGGAACAGGTTGAAAAGCACAAGAGCGATGTAAAAGGATGGCCGTCCGAAGATGACCATCACGCACAGGTGACTCTGCTGCAACATAATAAGCACCTATCGAGTCAAGGACAGGGCCTACATGCTGGAGGCAGACACACAGAGGAGTATGCAAGCGAAGTAAACGTTGAGTTTCGCCAAGGCGACGCCTAGTGGCGAAACCGTTCATGTTCCACTGAAGTATACCATGATGGTTCATGAGTAATCACTGATTTTAAATTACTGTGATTTTGAGCCCGCTGAATACGGGCAACATTGGGGAGGGGTACAGGCAGAGGGTGAGGGGGAGGACGACCAGACACGTCCCCAGTAGCGTCGTGTAACACACACTGGGAAGGCGGGACCTGGAGCACAGGCAATTGTTCGGGGGGAGAAGAAACCTCGGGTTGAATCCTTTCCACTAATGCTGTTGGTTGAACAGCCAAGTGACCAATACAATTAACACATATACAATGGGCATCATGAGACCCTGCAAAGTCAGAAGGAAGGTGGCAGGAGGCAATAAAGTGATCAACCTTTACACGTAAGTCATGCACATTATCATTAATAGCGGGGCCAATATAGTCTATAAAGCATTTATCACAGCCACACTGGGAAACATGTTTAGCAGGAGGCGGGGAGGTATCGACTTCCATAAGTGGACCATCGATGTCTGCAAGTTGGGCTTCTATATCATCATGGGAAGGAGTCAGAGGAGCTGATGAGACCTGCGGAGATGTCAGAAGGCGAGGTCTCCTCCTATCCTGACTCCGCACATGCCTGGGAGACAAGGCAGATCTATCCGTAGGAGGAGAGTCATAACCTTTCCTCTTCTTAGTTGCAGGATCAAAGGGAGGAGAGAAGGCCTTACTGCGCATGGAAGAAACATCAGTTCGGGCCAGAATAACACTGGAATTACTCCTAGTAGTCACCTTAGATGAGGAAGGCAAAGCAGTAGGAGAGATGGAGGGAGGACACTGAACAGGGTCCCCTGCTACCTCAGGAGGGGAAGCGGCTCTGGCAGTAGGTCCCGGAGTGGCGAAAAGCGATTGGTTGGAAGAGGGCGAGTCACTGAAGCGGAGGATGCGGGAGAGTAGGTTGTAAACCAGACCTAGCCACCCTAGCATACGTCAAGGAAGGTAACAGACCCTGTTCCTTCAAATGGGAGATAGCCGCTCTGTGAGAGAAGCCCCGACTCAGTTTCAAATCAAGGATAGCACTATGATAATGAAAATGCGGGCAAGTGTCGGAAAAGACAGCATGGGGATCACCGCAGTTGAGGCAGATACGGGAGGTTGCATTGCAAGCCTCCCGAAGATGAGCTGAACCTCCACACAGGGGGCATAATTTCGGGTTCTCTTGGCAATACTTGGCCGGGTGACCAAACTTCCAGCAACTCTGGCATTGTCGAGGGCGGGGGACATGTTTTCGTACAGCCAGCCGCCGGCCCGCTATCCGAACAAAAGGGGGCAAGTCACGTCCCTCTTAAGTCAGTTTAGCGATACGGAGGGGGCCATCACGCTGGGAACCACGCCGAGACAGGTATGTCTCAACCTTCAGTGCTGGAGTATCAGATAGGCCCATGTTCTCCAGGATGCGAGATGCAGAGTCCTCAAATGGTGTATCAATACGGATCTCAGGAGGGATAACAACTGTCCCAACACAGTTATTAAGAGTCTTGTGCCTCGTGATGGAAACTCGGGACGGCGGATCGACCAACCACTCCTGAAGAGAACGAGACTGAGCCTCAGTCCGAGCTTCAAGGAGGCGACAGCCATCCGTACCCGTACAGATTTCAACATCACCGATGTCATGGCGTAGTATGGAGTCAAGCTCAAGATCATCACCTATGTCATAATTAATATTAAAAAATTTAGGCCACTTACTGGAGCCAAAAATAGTCTGAAATAGCTGGACAGAAGTTGGCGGGGTAGGACGACGTGGACGAGGTTTGGATTTGGGAGGAACATATGGCTCCAATGTAACAGGGCCATTAGGACTAGATGAAGGAGGTAAGTGTGGCTTGGGAGAGGGATGAGTCTCTCCTACTATTGCAGCCGAGGAGGCTACTGAAAGCCCCTCGACAGGGTGGGAAGGATCCAGGGAAATGTCAGAAGTCGCGCCAGAGGTCGTAGTCAGTGTCAAAGTCGGAACCAGGGGAGGAGTTTCAGTAACACCAGCCATAAATACCAAGCCATGCTGTTCCAGGAGTGTACTAAGCAGACCAGGCGGAGAGAAGGTACGACGGGAGGGATACCAGTAAGCCCTCCGACACTTGGGACTCTGTCCCCACTTGTGTCGTTGACACAAGTGGGGACAGAGTCCCAAGTGTCAGCTTCCTATCCTACCCCTTGGAAGGGGATGGCATTAAAATGTAAAGAGAGGCTCAAGTGTAAGCATAACCCGCTTGATGAGACTGAGGGCATGAAACGATGCAAACATCTCCAGTCGTTACATAATTATGGGCTACCGGTCAGAAAGCCAAGAGTCCCACCTCCAAGGAACGGCACCCCTGGATCCGGAGCCGCACTATGGAGATGGTCCCGCCTAGGAACCATAACATTAGGCATGTTACCGAACCACAGGTCCTAAAACTCTCGGGTGAGCCGACATGTCACCACTGTCACCACAATTGGTTCCGGGTCAAAGCTCCAATCCCAGCAAAGACCAGCTCACTCACCCAACCGAACATAATTTGAACAAAGAGGAAAAGTCCACAAAATGAAACCAAAAGGGACAGAATAAGAACAGAAGGGGAAAAACATAGAAAGAGAAAATAAAAACTACACAAAATTAGTTAAGCCGACAACGAGAGCTCGAGGGAAGAAGGCAAAAAGCATCCCCCATCAAGCTCTAGGTGCCGGCCCGAAGCCCCCCAACCGCGACAAGGAATGTAGTAACAGGGGGTAAAGGGGAGAAAAGAGGGGCATAATAAACTAGCATAGCGTAATACAAATATCAATAATAGAAGTAATTTTATGCACGGCTCAATGAGACAAGGGATGGAGGAGATAGACAAGGTTGAAGTCTGAATATATTCCAATATATAATTGATTAGGAGCACGAACACACTATATTCTAATCACACCCAACGCACCATGTTGACAGGTAATCAAGCAGGTAATCCCTAGACTGGAACAAGACCTCACGGGCTTCACTGTTCATTGTAAAACGGTGAATGTTAAGGCTCTCAGCCTATGCCCGAGAGGAAGTAAGTTGGAATATAGAAAAAAAAAAAAAAAAAAAAAAAAAAAAAAAAATATATATAGAACAGGGGCACTCCCAACACAACATGCCAGAAAGGTAATCCAACAGGTAAACACATACCGGTACGTAATGAAAACAGGTATACACAGGTGGCACTCCCAATACAACATGCCAGACAGGTAATTCAACAGGTATACAAATACGTAATGAAGACGGGTATACACAGGTGGCACTCCCAACACAACATGTCAAACAGGTAATCCAACAGGTAACCAAATAAGTAATGCAGCAGGTATACACAGATGGCACTCCCAACACAATACGTCAGACAGGTAATCCAACAGGTACACAGATGGCACTCCCAACACAATATGTCAGACAGGTAATCCAACAGGTACAAAAATAAATACACAGGTGGCACTCCCAACAAAACAAGCCAGACAGGTTATCCAACAGGTAAACAAATAAACAACCAGGTGGCACTCCCAACACAGCAAGCCAGAAAAACAACGCACTTCAATTAATGAGAACCCCTAATTAGTGATCCCTAATGCTACGGGTCCTACACAGGTAATTACCCCCTCCAGATGACGAGGTGCACAAGGAGGCCCCACCAAGACACATGATACCTGGGATTAGAACAGGGTTCGGCTGATGTAGGAGAGAACAACAACAAGAGAGATAGATGGTTAGATAGATAGGAAGATAAAGTAGATAGATAGACATAGATATATAACTGGTTAGATGGACAGGGAGAGAAAGTAGATACATTGATATTGATAAATTAATATATAGATATAAATATATATAGAAAAATATAAATATAGATAAATATAGATACCAATAATAAGCGAGATAGATAAAAAGATAAAAATAATGTGATAGATAGGTAGAAGGATAGATAGATAAAATAATGGATACATATAGATACCCATACAGTATATAGGGAGATGGATAAATAATAGATAGATATTTGGATAGCTATAGATAGATAGACAATTACCCACCAAGATGAAGAGATGCATAAGGAGACCCCACCAAGACACATGATACCCGAAATGTCTACAAAAGACTTGTGATGTAGTGGGAAGATGAGAGAGGTAATAATAGATTCAGGAAGCATCACATTGTTGTTGTATGCACTGGGGAGAGAGTAGGGGATATTGAAAGTTACCCCATGAAAAGAAAAAGGTGACGCACATTTACCACAGAATTGTGGATACAGTGAGTTGATATAGATAGAGTGAGAAC
>JBAKBP010040721.1:0-13166 GCA_037953745.1 Lithodes maja | reverse complement strand
GGAAGATACTAGTAGTCCTCCGGGATGGATATGCCGCATATCCGAAGGTACTTAATTGTAGATCAAACCATTAGCAAAGAATATTGAGGACAATTATGTTGCTTACATATGCAAGGGTCATGTATATTGGCTTGCAAAAGGATATGAATTGGCACTTAACAGATTATTTAAATAAAAGCTGTGTTAGAGGCTCAGAGGGATATGTATATACTGTACATTGTCAATCTATTAAATGAGAATAGCAGTGATAAGTAAAGAAATACTGACTGATATTATAAGTGTGACATGATCAATGAAAATATGAAATCGTGTAGAGGGCGTTACAAAGGGTTTAAGTGTGACCTTGTAAGAAAGAAGAGATGTGTGGAGGGCAAGGGGTGCATACTTATAAGGTTCATGTTTCATGTTTACAGTACATATTATTGTGGGGGGGCAAAGTTCTTGTGTTTTTTTAGTATGTTATTGATTACGTTATTCTTTAGCATGTATATTGCTTGATCCTCAATTGTGGTTAACTGATTATTCCTGTATTCCCTAATCATTGGGCATTCCAAGATATAGTGCTCGAGAGAGTGTTTGTTGGGAGCTCTGCAAACCCTACATTGCCTGTGCTCTTCTTCTACCTGCCAATTCAGCTGCCATGGATAACAATAGCCAAGCCTTATTCTTGCATTATACTGAGTCTACCCACCTACTCTTTGTACGTTTACCATAGGTGTATTTGGTCGTAAATGCTACTTTATTGTAGTAGTTTATAGATCGGCTGGTATTATGATGTCTAGCTCTGTCTTCATCCACTCTTTCTTCTTGTGTCTTTTTAATTATAGCTCTCATTTGTTTCAATGACAGTTCAAGAATATGATCAGGTTCTTCTTTCTCTGAGGCCTCCTTGGCAAGCTTATCTGCCCTTTCATTGCCTGGGATGCCTACATGTGAAGGAATCCAGGCAAATTTGACCCCTAGCCCCTTCTCCCCCTACACATTTTATCCCCCGTCTGATATCTTGTACAAGGAAAGGATAGGTGGGTTGGGGGCTAGAGATAGCTTCCAAGGCCGCCCTGCTGTCAGATAGGATAAGAATATTCTTTCCCCTTCGAAAGATACTCCCAATTCCCATCGCTATTGCCACCAGCTCAGTTTGAGTGGAGGAGGCCCAGTCCTGTAGCCTGGATAGTTCATCGTCTTCCTGAGCAAAGTTGCCACCACTCATAATAGTGATGGCAGCTCCTGCCCTCCCAGTTACGGTGTTAAGTGAGCCGTCACAGTATACCTGATCAGTGTTCTCATCTGTCATATCTTCTATTAGTGACATAAAGTTTGTCTTCAGAGCGTAGGACGGGATCTCAGACTTTTTTGTGTCGAGTTGTGTCACTATAATCTCAATAGTGGCCTCTTCCCAGGGCGGAAGGGGGACACTCAATTGCCGGTCATCTGGATGGTAGTCTGTAAGCTGGGTGGGCGGGGTGGGGTCAGTCCGTTGCCAGTCACCGATATAGTAGTCTGTAAGCTGGTAGTCAAGAATGTCAGCAGCAGTTACATGTGGCCAGTCCCTGCCTTTTAAGTCATCTATTCTAAGTAGCTCCATTAGTGCAGTCTTAGGTCGTGTTTCTCTGTCGTCTCTCAGTGTTCGTATGCCTATTATCATATTTGTTTCTTTTATTCTATCAGTGATGGACGATAGATTTAACTCATATCTAAGATTTTTTACCTTGACATTTCTCGGACATTCAAAAATAAGTCTCATGGCCTCATTTTGCAGTTTGTCAAGTTTTTCGATCTGATTAGCAGGTAGACAGGAGAGAGCAGGTGCATGGTAGTCAATTACTGATCTAATATAGGCAATGTACATGGTCCTGAGGATAGTGATGGAGGCACCCAAGCCTTTCCATGACATTACTTTAAGGGGCCTTAGTCGTCTTTTACAGGTGGTCATTACATGATTAAATTCAGCATTATTACCCTGTAGTCCCCCAACATACACTCCCAGATATTTATAATAGTCTACCCTCTCCAGTACATTACCATGAAGATGTAGAGGCTTGTTACGATTCCAACCTTTTGTTATGGCTTTTGTTTTGTTTGTTGATATTACCAGGCCTAATTGGTCACAAGCTTCTCCTACCAAGTCTAGGGCACGTTGCATGTCCCTGTGACTATCGGCCTGGATCAAAATATCATCAGCATAGCTTTCACAGATCACTCCTCTGGGAAATTTGAGTCTAACAATAATGTGCATTAATATGTTGAATAGTATTGGACTTAATACTCCCCCCTGTGGTGTACCCAGCTCAAGCTTACGTACTTCAGACTTTTTACCTTGAAAGACGACATATGCATTTCTATTGCTGAGGTATTCCTTGATCCAGCCCAATAGTTTACCTTTTACACCCATTTTCGCCAACTCGCAAAGTATTACATCCCTGTTTGCTACATCAAATGCACCCTTTAAATCTAAAAATACAGTAAAGTTACACCTATGGTTAGAGAGATATGATGTGATACAGGACATTGTACTTCTGCCTTTGATGTAGCCATTCAAATGCGGGCTCAATTGTGACTCTATTTTGTGCAGTAGCCTATTAAGGACAATCCTTTCAATTGTCTTGCAATAACAAGAAAGAAGTGATATAGGTCTCATGGCTGTAACAGAACCAGCCTTGGGTACAGGAATTATGACAGCTCTTTTCCAGTCAGGAGGGATGACACTGTTGCGATAGCTAAGGTTAAAGAAATCCAGCAATGGATTGCCTGCAACCTCTGTCATTGCACGTAGAATGGGATATGTTATCCCATCCTCCCCTGGGGCACTACTTTTGTTGTTGGATAGGGCTCTTTGGAGCTCGTAAGTGTTTATATCTTTACACGAGTCATCCTTAATGGCTATTGCTTCGTCTACTTGTTGGCGAAAATCCGGCAGGTTGGGTCCTAGCTTATTCCTAACTCTGAGAGGCAGATTACTGTAGGTGGAGGCAGAGGCCCATTCATCCATAAGGGTTTGAGCATATTCCTGAGGGTGGGGATGTGCTGCAGCTTGGTTAGTTTTCCCCCTTGCAATATTTATTTTCCTCCACACAACACTGATGGATGTATCTTTATTTGTGTGATTTAAAAAGTCTAACCAGAATTAGAGAGAGAGAGCTACATAGATCCACAGACCACACACACACACACACAGAGAGAGAGAGAGAGAGGGGGAGAGAGAGAGAGAGATGTAGATGTAGATGTACATATATACACTGGCCACACAGTCCTTACGATCCAAACGAGGTGGTCAGGACTTAATTCTAGTAGAGATGGCATAGCCGATAGAAAAGGAAAGTTGAAGGAAGAGAGAGAGAGAGAGAGAGAGAGAGAGAGAGAGAGAGAGAGAGAGAGAGAGAGAGAGAGAGAGGCGGCGGCAATCACTATAAGAGTACAGCTTATTCAGTTCTCACCAGCAGTACCGCTATTAGAGGATATTATTCAGCTTAGGAAGGATATGTAGCAGCAATTTAGAGACTACAGGGTATCGCCATTAACCCTTTTAGCGACCACAGATCCTTCCTAAGCTGCATAAAATTGTTTAAATCTAGCTGAAATACTACAGCAAACATCCTCGGTAGTAAAAGGGTTGAGGATCAGGGCGCTTTTTGACAGTTTATTCTGGCTTACATTAGAAGATTTTATACAGCTCAGGAAGGATCTGTGGGAATTATAAGGGCACAGACTAGGAAGGATCTGTGGGAATTATAAGGGCACAGACTAGGAAGGATCTGCGGGAATTATAAGGGCACAGACTAGGAAGGTTCTGTGTGAATTATAAGGGCACAGACTAGGAAGGACCTGCAGGAATTATAAGGGCACAGACTAGGAAGGATCTGTGGGAATTATAAGGGCACAGACTAGGAAGGATCTGTGGGAATTATAAGGGCACAGACTAGGAAGGTTCTGTGGGAATTATAAGGGCACAGACTAGGAAGGATCTGTGGGAATTATAAGGGCACAGACTAGGAAGGTTCTGTGGGAATTATAAGGGCACATACTAGGAAGGTTCTGTGGGAATTATAAGGGCACAGACTAGGAAGGATCTGTGGGAATTATAAGGGCACAGACTAGGAAGGTTCTGTGGGAATTATAAGGGCACAGACTAGCAAGGTTCTGTGGGAATTATAAGGGCACAGACTAGGAAGGATCTGTGGGCATTATAAGGGCACAGACTAGGAAGGTTCTGTGGGAATTATAAGGGCACAGACTAGGAAGGATCTGTGGGAATTATAAGGGCACAGACTAGGAAGGATCTGTGGGAATTATAAGGGCACAGATTAGGAAGGATCTGCGGGAATTATAAGGGCACAGACTAGGAAGGTTCTGTGGGAATTATAAGGGCACAGACTAGGAAGGTTCTGCGGGAATTATAAGGGCACAGACTAGGAAGGATCTGTGGGAATTATAAGGGTGCAGACTAGGAAGGTTCTGTGGGAATTATAAGGGCACAGACTAGTAAGGTTCTGCTGGAATTATAAGGGCACAGACTAGGAAGGTTCTGTAGGAATTATTAGGGCACAGACTAGGAAGGTTCTGTGGGAATTATAAGGGCACAGACTAGGAAGGTTCTGTGGGAATTATAAGGGCACAGACTAGGAAGGTTCTGTGGGAATTATAAGGGCACAGACTGGGAAGGTTCTGTGGGAATTATAAGGGCACAGACTAGGAAGGATCTGTGGGAATTATAAGGGCACAGACTAGGAAGGATCTGCGGGAATTATAAGGGAACAGACTAGGAAGGTTCTGTGGGAATTATAAGGGCACAGACTAGGAAGGATCTGTGGAAATTATAAGGGCACAGACTAGGAAGGATCTGTGGGAAATATAAGGGCACAGACTAGGAAGTTCTGTGGGAATTATAAGGGCACAGACTAGGAAGGTTCTGCTGGAATTATAAGGGCACAAACTAGGAAGGTTCTGTGGGAATTATAAGGGCACAGACTAGGAAGGTTCTGTGGGAATTATAAGGGCACAGACTAGGAAGTTCTGTGGGAATTATAAGGGCACAGACTAGGAAGTTCTGTGGAAATTATAAGGGCACAGACTAGGAAGGTTCTGTGGGAATTATAAGGGCACAGACTAGGAAGGTTCTGCGGGAATTATAAGGGCACAGACTAGGAAGGATCTGGGAATTATAAGGGTGCAGACTAGGAAGGTTCTGTGGGAATTATAAGGGCACAGACTAGTAAGGTTCTGCTGGAATTATAAGGGCACAGACTAGGAAGGTTCTGTAGGAATTATTAGGGCACAGACTAGGAAGGTTCTGTGGGAATTATAAGGGCACAGACTAGGAAGGTTCTGTGGGAATTATAAGGGCACAGACTAGGAAGGTTCTGTGGGAATTATAAGGGCACAGACTGGGAAGGTTCTGTGGGAATTATAAGGGCACAGACTAGGAAGGTTCTGTGGGAATTATAAGGGCACAGACTAGGAAGGATCTGCGGGAATTATAAGGGAACAGACTAGGAAGGTTCTGTGGGAATTATAAGGGCACAGACTAGGAAGGATCTGTGGAAATTATAAGGGCACAGACTAGGAAGGATCTGTGGGAATTATAAGGGCACAGACTAGGAAGTTCTGTGGGAATTATAAGGGCACAGACTAGGAAGGTTCTGCTGGAATTATAAGGGCACAAACTAGGAAGGTTCTGTGGGAATTATAAGGGCACAGACTAGGAAGGTTCTGTGGGAATTATAAGGGCACAGACTAGGAAGTTCTGTGGGAATTATAAGGGCACAGACTAGGAAGTTCTGTGGGAATTATAAGGGCACAAACTAGGAAGGTTCTGTGGGAATTATAAGGGCACAGACTAGGAAGTTCTGTGGGAATTATAAGGGCACAGACTAGGAAGTTCTGTGGGAATTATAACGGCACAGACTAGGAAGTTCTGTGGGAATTATAAGGGCACAGACTAGGAAGGTTCTGTGGGAATTATAAGGGCACAGACTAGGAAGGATCTGCGGGAATTATAAGGGCACAGACTAGGAAGGATCTGCGGGAATTATAAGGGCACAGACTAGGAAGGATCTGTGGGAATTATAAGGGCACAGACTAGGAAGGATCTGTGGGAATTATAAGGGCACAGACTAGGAAGGATCTATGGGAATTATAAGGGCACAGACTAAGAAGGATCTGTGGGAATTATAAGGGCACAGACTAGGAAGGTTCTATGGGAATTATAAGGGCACAGACTAGGAAGGATCTGTGGGAATTTTAAGGGCACAGACTAGGAAGGATCTATGGGAATTATAAGGGCACAGACTAGGAAGTTCTGTGGGAATTATAAGGGCACAGACTAGGAAGGTTCTGCTGGAATTATAAGGGCACAAACTAGGAAGGTTCTGTGGGAATTATAAGGGCACAGACTAGGAAGGTTCTGTGGGAATTATAAGGGCACAGACTAGGAAGTTCTGTGGGAATTATAAGGGCACAAACTAGGAAGTTCTGTGGGAATTATAAGGGCACAGACTAGGAAGGTTCTGTGGGAATTATAAGGGCACAGACTAGGAAGTTCTGTGGGAATTATAAGGGCACAGACTAGGAAGTTCTGTGGGAATTATAAGGGCACCAGACTAGGAAGTTTTGTGGGAATTATAAGGGCACAGACTAGGAAGGTTCTGTGGGAATTATAAGGGCACAGACTAGGAAGGATCTGTGGGAATTATAAGGGCGCAGACTAGGAAGGTTCTGTGGGAATTATAAGGGCACAGACTAGGAAGGATCTGTGGGAATTATAAGGGCACAGACTAGGAAGGATCTGTGGGAATTATAAGGGCACAGAATAGGAAGGATCTGTGGGAATTAAAAGGGCACAGACTAGGAAGGATCTATGGGAATTATAAGGGCACAGACTAAGAAGGATCTGTGGGAATTATAAGGGCACAAACTAGGAAGGTTCTGTGGGAATTATAAGGGCACAGACTAGGAAGTTCTGTGGGAATTATAAGGGCACAGACTAGGAAGTTCTGTGGGAATTATAAGGGCACATACTAGAAAGGTTCTGTGGGAATTATAAGGGCACAGACTAGGAAGTTCTGTGGGAATTATAAGGGCACAGACTAGGAAGGATCTGTGGGAATTATAAGGGCACAGACTAGGAAGGTTCTGTGGGAATTATAAGGGCACAGACTAGGAAGGTTCTGTGGGAATTATAAGGGCACAGACTAGGAAGGATCTGTGGGCATTATAAGGGCACAGACTAGGAAGGTTCTGTGGGAATTATAAGGGCACAGACTAGGAAGGATCTGTGGGAATTATAAGGGCACAGACTAGGAAGGATCTGTGGGAATTATAAGGGCACAGATTAGGAAGGATCTGCGGGAATTATAAGGGCACAGACTAGGAAGGTTCTGTGGGAATTATAAGGGCACAGACTAGGAAGGTTCTGCGGGAATTATAAGGGCACAGACTAGGAAGGATCTGTGGGAATTATAAGGGTGCAGACTAGGAAGGTTCTGTGGGAATTATAAGGGCACAGACTAGTAAGGTTCTGCT
Source organism: Lithodes maja (assembly GCA_037953745.1). Lineage (NCBI taxonomy): Eukaryota > Metazoa > Arthropoda > Malacostraca > Decapoda > Lithodidae > Lithodes > Lithodes maja. Next base: position 5,648 of record JBAKBP010040721.1, on the reverse strand, counting down.
GGAATTATAAGGGCACAGACTAGGAAGGTTCTGTAGGAATTATTAGGGCACAGACTAGGAAGGTTCTGTGGGAATTATAAGGGCACAGACTAGGAAGGTTCTGTGGGAATTATAAGGGCACAGACTAGGAAGGTTCTGTGGGAATTATAAGGGCACAGACTTGGAAGGTTCTGTGGGAATTATAAGGGCACAGACTAGGAAGGTTCTGTGGGAATTATAAGGGCACAGACTAGGAAGGATCTGCGGGAATTATAAGGGAACAGACTAGGAAGGTTCTGTGGGAATTATAAGGGCACAGACTAGGAAGGATCTGTGGAAATTATAAGGGCACAGACTAGGAAGGATCTGTGGGAATTATAAGGGCACAGACTAGGAAGTTCTGTGGGAATTATAAGGGCACAGACTAGGAAGGTTCTGCTGGAATTATAAGGGCACAAACTAGGAAGGTTCTGTGGGAATTATAAGGGCACAGACTAGGAAGGTTCTGTGGGAATTATAAGGGCACAGACTAGGAAGTTCTGTGGGAATTATAAGGGCACAGACTAGGAAGTTCTGTGGGAATTATAAGGGCACAGACTAGGAAGGTTCTGTGGGAATTATAAGGGCACAGACTAGGAAGGTTCTGCGGGAATTATAAGGGCACAGACTAGGAAGTTCTGTGGGAATTATAAGGGTGCAGACTAGGAAGGTTCTGTGGGAATTATAAGGGCACAGACTAGTAAGGTTCTGCTGGAATTATAAGGGCACAGACTAGGAAGGTTCTGTAGGAATTATTAGGGCACAGACTAGGAAGGTTCTGTGGGAATTATAAGGGCACAGACTAGGAAGGTTCTGTGGGAATTATAAGGGCACAGACTAGGAAGGTTCTGTGGGAATTATAAGGGCACAGACTGGGAAGGTTCTGTGGGAATTATAAGGGCACAGACTAGGAAGGTTCTGTGGGAATTATAAGGGCACAGACTAGGAAGGATCTGCGGGAATTATAAGGGAACAGACTAGGAAGGTTCTGTGGGAATTATAAGGGCACAGACTAGGAAGGATCTGTGGAAATTATAAGGGCACAGACTAGGAAGGATCTGTGGGAATTATAAGGGCACAGACTAGGAAGTTCTGTGGGAATTATAAGGGCACAGACTAGGAAGGTTCTGCTGGAATTATAAGGGCACAAACTAGGAAGGTTCTGTGGGAATTATAAGGGCACAGACTAGGAAGGTTCTGTGGGAATTATAAGGGCACAGACTAGGAAGTTCTGTGGGAATTATAAGGGCACAGACTAGGAAGTTCTGTGGGAATTATAAGGGCACAAACTAGGAAGGTTCTGTGGGAATTATAAGGGCACAGACTAGGAAGTTCTGTGGGAATTATAAGGGCACAGACTAGGAAGTTCTGTGGGAATTATAACGGCACAGACTAGGAAGTTCTGTGGGAATTATAAGGGCACAGACTAGGAAGGTTCTGTGGGAATTATAAGGGCACAGACTAGGAAGGATCTGCGGGAATTATAAGGGCACAGACTAGGAAGGTTCTGTGGGAATTATAAGGGCACAGACTAGGAAGGATCTGTGGGAATTATAAGGGCACAGACTAGGAAGGATCTGTGGGAATTATAAGGGCACAGACTAGGAAGGATCTATGGGAATTATAAGGGCACAGACTAAGAAGGATCTGTGGGAATTATAAGGGCACAGACTAAGAAGGTTCTATGGGAATTATAAGGGCACAGACTAGGAAGGATCTGTGGGAATTTTAAGGGCACAGACTAGGAAGGATCTATGGGAATTATAAGGGCACAGACTAGGAAGTTCTGTGGGAATTATAAGGGCACAGACTAGGAAGGTTCTGTGGGAATTATAAGGGCACAGACTAGGAAGGTTCTGTGGGAATTATAAGGGCACAGACTGGGAAGGTTCTGTGGGAATTATAAGGGCACAGACTAGGAAGGTTCTGTGGGAATTATAAGGGCACAGACTAGGAAGGATCTGCGGGAATTATAAGGGAACAGACTAGGAAGGTTCTGTGGGAATTATAAGGGCACAGACTAGGAAGGATCTGTGGAAATTATAAGGGCACAGACTAGGAAGGATCTGTGGGAATTATAAGGGCACAGACTAGGAAGTTCTGTGGGAATTATAAGGGCACAGACTAGGAAGGTTCTGCTGGAATTATAAGGGCACAAACTAGGAAGGTTCTGTGGGAATTATAAGGGCACAGACTAGGAAGGTTCTGTGGGAATTATAAGGGCATAGACTAGGAAGTTCTGTGGGAATTTTAAGGGCACAGACTAGGAAGGATCTATGGGAATTATAAGGGCACAGACTAGGAAGTTCTGTGGGAATTATAAGGGCACAGACTAGGAAGGTTCTGCTGGAATTATAAGGGCACAAACTAGGAAGGTTCTGTGGGAATTATAAGGGCACAGACTAGGAAGGTTCTGTGGGAATTATAAGGGCACAGACTAGGAAGGTTCTGTGGGAATTATAAGGGCACAGACTAGGAAGTTCTGTGGGAATTATAAGGGCACAAACTAGGAAGTTCTGTGGGAATTATAAGGGCACAGACTAGGAAGGTTCTGTGGGAATTATAAGGGCACAGACTAGGAAGGTTCTGTGGGAATTATAAGGGCACAGACTAGGAAGTTCTGTGGGAATTATAAGGGCACAGACTAGGAAGTTTTTGTGGGAATTATAAGGGCACAGACTAGGAAGGTTCTGTGGGAATTATAAGGGCACAGACTAGGAAGGATCTGTGGGAATTATAAAGGCGCAGACTAGGAAGGTTCTGTGGGAATTATAAGGGCACAGACTAGGAAGGATCTGTGGGAATTATAAGGGCACAGACTAGGAAGGATCTGTGGGAATTATAAGGGCACAGAATAGGAAGGATCTGTGGGAATTAAAAGGGCACAGACTAGGAAGGATCTATGGGAATTATAAGGGCACAGACTAAGAAGGATCTGTGGGAATTATAAGGGCACAGACTAGGAAGGTTCTGTGGGAATTATAAGGGCACAGACTAGGAAGTTCTGTGGGAATTATAAGGGCACAGACTAGGAAGTTCTGTGGGAATTATAAGGGCACATACTAGGAAGGTTCTGTGGGAATTATAAGGGCACAGACTAGGAAGTTCTGTGGGAATTATAAGGGCACAGACTAGGAAGGATCTGTGGGAATTATAAGGGCACAGACTAGGAAGGTTCTGTGGGAATTATAAGGGCACAGACTAGGAAGGTTCTGTGGGAATTATAAGGGCACAGACTAGGAAGGATCTGTGGGCATTATAAGGGCACAGACTAGGAAGGTTCTGTGGGAATTATAAGGGCACAGACTAGGAAGGATCTGTGGGAATTATAAGGGCACAGACTAGGAAGGATCTGTGGGAATTATAAGGGCACAGATTAGGAAGGATCTGCGGGAATTATAAGGGCACAGACTAGGAAGGTTCTGTGGGAATTATAAGGGCACAGACTAGGAAGGTTCTGCGGGAATTATAAGGGCACAGACTAGGAAGGATCTGTGGGAATTATAAGGGTGCAGACTAGGAAGGTTCTGTGGGAATTATAAGGGCACAGACTAGTAAGGTTCTGCTGGAATTATAAGGGCACAGACTAGGAAGGTTCTGTAGGAATTATTAGGGCACAGACTAGGAAGGTTCTGTGGGAATTATAAGGGCACAGACTAGGAAGGTTCTGTGGGAATTATAAGGGCACAGACTAGGAAGGTTCTGTGGGAATTATAAGGGCACAGACTGGGAAGGTTCTGTGGGAATTATAAGGGCACAGACTAGGAAGGTTCTGTGGGAATTATAAGGGCACAGACTAGGAAGGATCTGCGGGAATTATAAGGGAACAGACTAGGAAGGTTCTGTGGGAATTATAAGGGCACAGACTAGGAAGAATCTGTGGAAATTATAAGGGCACAGACTAGGAAGGATCTGTGGGAATTATAAGGGCACAGACTAGGAAGTTCTGTGGGAATTATAAGGGCACAGACTAGGAAGTTCTGTGGGAATTATAAGGGCACAGACTAGGAAGGTTCTGCTGGAATTATAAGGGCACAAACTAGGAAGGTTCTGTGGGAATTATAAGGGCACAGACTAGGAAGGTTCTGTGGGAATTATAAGGGCACAGACTAGGAAGTTCTGTGGGAATTATAAGGGCACAGACTAGGAAGTTCTGTGGGAATTATAAGGGCACAGACTAGGAAGGTTCTGTGGGAATTATAAGGGCACAGACTAGGAAGGTTCTGCGGGAATTATAAGGGCACAGACTAGGAAGTTCTGTGGGAATTATAAGGGTGCAGACTAGGAAGGTTCTGTGGGAATTATAAGGGCACAGACTAGTAAGGTTCTGCTGGAATTATAAGGGCACAGACTAGGAAGGTTCTGTAGGAATTATTAGGGCACAGACTAGGAAGGTTCTGTGGGAATTATAAGGGCACAGACTAGGAAGGTTCTGTGGGAATTATAAGGGCACAGACTAGGAAGGTTCTGTGGGAATTATAAGGGCACAGACTGGGAAGGTTCTGTGGGAATTATAAGGGCACAGACTAGGAAGGTTCTGTGGGAATTATAAGGGCACAGACTAGGAAGGATCTGCGGGAATTATAAGGGAACAGACTAGGAAGGTTCTGTGGGAATTATAAGGGCACAGACTAGGAAGGATCTGTGGAAATTATAAGGGCACAGACTAGGAAGGATCTGTGGGAATTATAAGGGCACAGACTAGGAAGTTCTGTGGGAATTATAAGGGCACAGACTAGGAAGGTTCTGCTGGAATTATAAGGGCACAAACTAGGAAGGTTCTGTGGGAATTATAAGGGCACAGACTAGGAAGGTTCTGTGGCAATTATAAGGGCACAGACTAGGAAGTTCTGTGGGAATTATAAGGGCACAGACTAGGAAGTTCTGTGGGAATTATAAGGGCACAAACTAGGAAGGTTCTGTGGGAATTATAAGGGCACAGACTAGGAAGTTCTGTGGGAATTATAAGGGCACAGACTAGGAAGTTCTGTGGGAATTATAACGGCACAGACTAGGAAGTTCTGTGGGAATTATAAGGGCACAGACTAGGAAGGTTCTGTGGGAATTATAAGGGCACAGACTAGGAAGGATCTGCGGGAGTTATAAGGGCACAGACTAGGAAGGTTCTGTGGGAATTATAAGGGCACAGACTAGGAAGGATCTGTGGGAATTATAAGGGCACAGACTAGGAAGGATCTGTGGGAATTATAAGGGCACAGACTAGGAAGGATCTATGGGAATTATAAGGGCACAGACTAAGAAGGATCTGTGGGAATTATAAGGGCACAGACTAGGAAGGTTCTATGGGAATTATAAGGGCACAGACTAGGAAGGATCTGTGGGAATTTTAAGGGCACAGACTAGGAAGGATCTATGGGAATTATAAGGGCACAGACTAGGAAGTTCTGTGGGAATTATAAGGGCACAGACTAGGAAGGTTCTGTGGGAATTATAAGGGCACAGACTAGGAAGGTTCTGTGGGAATTATAAGGGCACAGACTGGGAAGGTTCTGTGGGAATTATAAGGGCACAGACTAGGAAGGTTCTGTGGGAATTATAAGGGCACAGACTAGGAAGGATCTGCGGGAATTATAAGGGAACAGACTAGGAAGGTTCTGTGGAATTATAAG